>JAXIVD010001119.1:55000-99960 GCA_036785275.1 Cancer borealis
CAGGTACGGCAGTGTAAATGCTCGGTTATAAATACGGCACGTACCTAACTTTTGGATGCTAAAATGAACCTAACCGTACCTAACATAACTTGAAAGATGCTTTACCAGGTCAATAATAAGTTATGATAAGTTGTACCAATAGCGGATGACAACACAGGTGCCGTAGCTCTAAGCACTTAATAATTATTATTATTATATTATATTAACCACTCCCAAATATTTCAGAATCCAGCAGAATCCAGCCCCTGAAGCCATGCTATACAATCGCTTCACTATCAAGTGTGATGTGTGGTCCTTCGGAAAAAAAAGATTAATCCTATTTCCCTTCTTAAAGCTATAGTTTCCCTCCAATTCCCGTTCACTATAGCTCAAAAGAACGGCCGTATCCTGCTCTTCATTTACTAATGTAAACTTCTTTTACGTAAACCTAATAGTTTTCGAGTTATTAAATAAAACATGATTTCTGAAAAAAAGTCTAAGGTAAGTCTACCTTGCAAAATTTTGTGAAAATTTTCACTTTTCAGAATTTCATGAAAATTGATACACAGGGGTTTTCAAACATGCTGATCACGAATCTGGACTCAGTTTTGTGATTACTATCATGTTAAAGATTATTTGAGTGTTGTTTTGTTTAATGTAAATTATTGAAATATCCATTATTTAAAGAGGAAGATGAGGAAGAGGAGAAGGAGGAAAAGGGAGAGATCAATGATTAGATAGATAAGAGTGTATATTAAACCCTATCGTATCCCTTACAGGCATGAACAATCGAGAAATGATAGAGCGCGTCCAATCAGGATATCGAATGGCCAAGCCTCCGCGCTGTCCTGATGAGCTGTACAAGGCAATGATACACTGCTGGAACAAAGATCCAGATCACCGACCAACATTTGACTTCCTCCATCACTTCTTTGACGATTTCCAAGTATACTGAGGTTTTATTCCTGACCGGTTTTGTTAACAGCTTCTTATTCTTCCTCTGAAGAAGCTGTTAGCGAAACCGGTCAGGAATAAAACTTCAGTATATCAAGTCAATCAAATATAATTAATCTATTAACTAATTCAACAGTTACTATAATATATTGTTTCTTGTAATGCATGTAATGTTAAAATTATATTGTTTTATCATCACTGCCAAGACTTTTAATTAAGTTCACTATTCAGAAAACTATCTAAATTAAAGATTAATATAAATATACTATATATATATATATATATATATATATATATATATATATATATATATATATATATATTGTGGTATGATAATGGTTGTGGTTGTGGTGTAATAATGGTTGTGGTTGTGGTGTGTTAATGGTTGTGGTTGTGGTGTAATAATGGTTGTGGTTGTGGTGTAATAATGGTTGTGGTTGTGGTGTAATAATGGTTGTGGTTGTGGTGTGTTAATGGTTGTGGTTGTGGTGTAATAATGGTTGTGGTTGTGGTGTGTTAATGGTTGTGGTTGTGGTGTAATAATGGTTGTGGTTGTGGTGTAATAATGGTTGTGGTTGTGGTGTGATAATGGTTGTGGTTGTGGTGTAATAATGGTTGTGGTTGTGGTGTGATAATGGTTGTGGTTGTGGTGTAATAATGGTTGTGGTTGTGGTGTAATAATGGTTGTGGTTGTGGTGTAATAATGGTTGTGGTTGTGGTGTGATAATGGTTGTGGTTGTGGTGTGTTAATGGTTGTGGTTGTGGTGTGTTAATGGTTGTGGTTGTGGTAGAAGTAGTAGTAGTGATAGTAATAAGGAAATTACAGGAAATATATTGAAATTATGGCAAAATTAATTTATTTCAAATAACAGCTGACCAATAATAATAATAATGATAATAACGTGGTAAGAAATTTGAAAAAATAAATATAATAATAATAATAATAATGAAGTGTGAAAACAGAATCCATGAATTTAAAAGAAATTAACATGAACAGATGTTTAAAGTCTTAGGAAGAGGGGTGGGAGGGAGGGAAGGAGGGCAGGAAAACATATCGTACTGGCAGCAATAATAGTGTTAATATATTATAACTTATATTTTACCCATAGATTAAACTTTTAATTAAACTATATATTCATAATTCTACCTGAATATATATATATATATATGCATTTATAACTTCGTAACACACCAATAACACTATTATTATTATTGCTGCCACGGTGCCGTAGGAGTAGTGGGAGGGAGGGAGGGAAGAAGGGCGGGAAAACATATCGTACTGGCAGCAATAATAGTGTTAATATATTATAACTTATATTTTACCCATAGATTAAACTTTTAATTAAACTATATATTAATAATTCTACCTGAATATATATATATATATATATATATATATATATATATATATATATATATGTATTTACAACTTCGTAACACACCAATAATACTATTATTATTATTGCTGTCACGGTGCCGTAGGAGTGGGTGGGAGGGAGGGAAGGAGGGCGGGAAAACATATCGTACTGGCAGCAATAATAGTGTTAATATATTATAACATATTATACCCATAGATTAAACTTTTAATTAAACTATATATTAATAATTCTACCTGAATATATATATATATATATATATATATATATGTATTTATAACTTCGTAACACACCAATAATACTATTATTATTATTGCTGCCACGGTGCCGTAGGAGGAGGGGGAGGGAGGGAGAGATGGAGGGCGGGAAAACATATCGTACTGGCAGCAATAATAGTGTTAATATATTAAAACTTATATTATACCCATAGATTAAACTTTTAATTAAACTATATATTAATAATTCTACCTGAATATATATATATGTATTTACAACTTAGTAACACACCAATAACACTATTATTATTATTGCTGCCACGGTGCCGTAGGAGGAGGGGGAGGGTAGGAGGGCGGGAAAACATATCGTACTGGCAGCAATAATAGTGTTAATATATTAAAATTTATGTTATACCCATAGATTAAACTTTTAATTAAACAATATATTAATACTTCTACATGAATCTATATATATATATATATGTATTTACAACTTAGTAACACACCAATAACACTATTATTATTATTGCTGCCACGGTGCCATACGATATGTTTTCCACAGTCTGCGCGCGGAATTTACACCCTCCGATGAAGTCTTAAACATTCAATGTACAATGAAGGAAGGAAGGGAAGGTTGAATCTAAACCTTAAAAAAAAAATAATAATAATAACATAATAATAGCCATTCTAGTTTAGTCTGACTCACAAAATTACGTTTCTAACATATACTTTTTGTTTTTGGCCGAGCTCACCCATATAATACCTTATTATAGGATTATTATATCTTTATTACACATGATATATTAAATAAAGAACAGGAGACGCCCGTTATTTAAAGCTATAGTATATATATTCAGATGGAGAGAGAGAGAGAAAAAATCATACGAATATATATTAATAAAACACATTACAGTGATTCCAAACAAATATAATTAACTAAAATGATTATATAAACCGAAAAAACATTGCGAAAACACATGAAAAGTGGTTTAAATAACAGAAAACGATGGTAATGGAACGTAACTGTGATCCCGCTAGAAAATGTGAAGCCACAAGAAGAAGAGGAAGAATTAACAGCGAAGGGACAGCTGTTTACTATATCAAAGTCTTATATATCATCATTAATTTAGTCTTTTCGTCATTCCCATCTTCTATCAGCCCACGAGGAACATCTATAATTCAAGGTGAGTCAATTATCTCATCAATATGCTGAGTCAATAGGTAGTGCCACCATTTGTTATGGTCTGACCAGGATTAGCTGGACAGGACGGAAACTTTGTGTTTGTGTGGTAAGTGTTTACCATTTTGTGTGGTAAGTGTGATATTGTGTGTGTGTGTGTGTGTGTGTATACATATGTGTGTGTGTGTGTGTATATATGTATATGTTTGTGTGTGTGTGTGTGTGTATACATATGTGTGTGTGTGTGTGTATATATGTATATGTTTGTGTGTGTGTGTGTATACGTGTCTGGGGACGATTTGTGGGATTATTTTACTTGTTGACAATCATGCTTTAAAAGAATAATGGTTATAATATGACATTATTTGATGCATTCTGAGAAGGTTTTCCTTATTACATTTCCTTCGTAAATTCCTAGTTTGGGAGTTATAACGAAAAGTTAGGTTGTATAAAGTGCAGACGACAATTTAGTTTACACCTAGATGCTGGAGCAGTAAAGATAAGTACAGCTTTATCGGGCTGTCTCAAAACAATCTCAGAGTACATTACAAAGGTTCGTGGATATGGAAGTCTTTGTTTATATTATTAATATTAAGGTTATTTACTCTCTAGGAGGCGTGAAGGGGGCTGGGGGTCTATGGGGTGAGGATTAATGGTGTGGGGGTATGTTGGGAGTTTGTTTATAGGTTGGGGAAGGATACATTCGGTTGGAGAAATTCTTTGTTTGGGTGATCAGCTGATTCTGGTGTTGGGTGGATCCAACCATATCTCCTCACTCACCTCCTTTCTAACTCTTCCCTATAACCCTCTACTGCCCCCTATAACCCCTTACTACATCCCTTTTACCTTCACTTTCCTCTACATATTAATTGAGAAAAAAATATTTGATCGTAATTTTAGCTCAATATATAATATAAATATTTTATTTTAGAATGTGTGTCCTTCGACCTTCTTCCACATTTTCCTTCCACTTTTACATACACTTTTCTCCTCCACATAATATCGATGGAGAGAGAATTGAGACAAAATCATTGATCTACGTAATTTCAATTCAATCATTTTTTCCTTTTTTTAATTGATTTTTGGCCACTCAGTGTAGATAATTTCATGGTTAGCTTCAGACAGGGTGTTGTGCAGGTGGCTATAGGTGTTACAAGGTTAGGTCCAAGGGTTAGATTTCTGGTTGTGTTTGAACAGTGTCCCAGCAGGGGAGAAGGGGGTTTAGGTTAAGATTAGGGATTAATTTTTTTATTTTCTTATTTTTATTATTTATTCATTTATTTATTTATTTATTTTAATATTGCTTAATTGTTTTTTCTGAATTTGTTGTTGGGATTTCAGATTTCAGGGTATAGGTAGAGATGACAGGTTAGGTTAAGTTAGAATAGTGTCAGAGTGGGGTGATCCAGGGGGGTGCAGCCCCCCTTTTAGAATAGGTTTCCGACAGTGTAATATGGGGCTAGAAATGCTTCTAACAGTGTCATCTAGACCCTGAGACAGTTTAGTTACGTGTGGTGTATTGGTTGAAACTGCAAATTTACCTTATTATTATTACACAGACACATACATATATTTTCACACCATAAACACCCCCCAACACACACACACACACACACATACATATATTTTCACACCATAAACACCCCCCAACACACACACACACATACATTTTCTAACGCATACTCTATCCTCAGGTCATGGCAAGAACCACAAGGATGCCGCTAGTGTTAGGGCAACGCACCCTATACGAGCCGCTTGCGGACTTTACTATTATGAAGTCAAGATTGTTAGCAAAGGAAGGGATGGGTGAATGTGTGTGGGGGGGTAAGAGAGAGAGAGAGAGAGAGTGTGAGTTATATAATGTTTAAAGAGAAAGAGAGAGTGAGTTATATTTATTTTCTAACTAACTTTTCTCCCCCCATTTCCCTTCCCCCACAGGTACATGGGTATAGGCCTATCCTCCCAGGATGTCAACACGAACAGGTTGCCAGGCTGCGATAAAAATTCATTTGGTTACCTTGGCGATGACGGCCATTCCTTCTGTTCCTCCGGCAGTGGCCATCCCTACGGCCCAACCTTCACTACAGGTTTTGTTTTCATTTATTTATTTTTTTATATACATTGGAAGGGTACCGGCTAAGGCTTGATGCGTACATGTCTCTTTGTGTGTGCGCGAGTGTGTGTGTGTTTGTGTTATTATATGATTATCATTATTATTATTATTATTATTATTATTGTGATATTAATAAAGGAGTTTTTTTCTCCTCCTCCTCCTCCTCCTCCTCCTCCTCCTCCTCCTCCTCCTCCTCCTCCTCCTCCTCCTCCTCCTCCTCCTCCTCCTCCTCCTCCTCCTCCTCCTCCTTCTCCTCCTCCTTCTCCTCCTCTTTCTCCTCCCCTTACCCACTACAGGAGACGTGATAGGGTGTGGCGATGGCTCCTGTTCTCGGACGGACGGACGCTTTGTATACCGGTGTGGAAGGCAGTTAGGTTAGGTTGGTGCCACTGAGGGGCAGTTAGGTTATAGTTGTTTGTGGCAGGAGTAGTAGTAAGTTAGGCTAGTTAGGCTCACTCACCCATCAGTAAATTAGTTAAGTATAATAATTATCACCACCTCCAACACTCAAGGTAATTATTAGTAATTACATAGTAATTGCATAGTATCTTTTAATTTTATATATGAATATTTTCCTACAATTATTATTGTTACATTAACTTACTACTTATCGATGCATTTAATATTATATATATATATATATATATATATATATATATATATATATATATATATATATATATATATACATATATACATATATAAATAAGAATTCCCCTTCCTTTTCTTCCTTGGGGTCGTGCACAGAGCCCGGAACTCCCTCTACACCATCGAGAGGTGGCCGCATAGTGCTGGCTACGTATACTTTTCAAGGCCGGAGCAATGGGGAACTCTCATTCGAAAAGGGCGACCGCATGGAGATTATTAATGACTCGTAAGTGTGTGTATGTGTGTGTGTTTGTAGTAAGACTAGTAGTATTAATAATAGTAGATGTTATTTTACTTGTATATAATCTATCGTGTTCTACGTGTCCTTTTTATTATGTATCTATGTTTATTAATTAATGTGTTGATTTTAATGATTGATATAACTATCTCTCTCTTACTAATTATTTTGTATTCTTGTACCTGTGGTAATTAATGGTTGCAGAGATGCTAATTGGTGGTAATTAGTGTTAATTAATGGTTACAGAGATTCTGATATAAATATCTCTATCTAATTATTTTGTATTCTGTTTGTATCTATGGTTATCAATTGATGTGTTAATATTAATGGTTGATATAACTATATATCTCTCTCTCTCCCTTATTATGGTAATTAGTGTGTTAATTAATTATTACAGAGATGCGGATTGGTGGTTGGCTCGACATTTAACTCGACACATTGAAGACTACATCCCAAAGAATTACGTAGCCTCAGCCTCCTCCCTGGAATGTCAAGAGTATGTATAATTTTAAAAACTTTTATTCAGTTTATTAAGTTTTTTTTATACAATATTATATAAGTTTTATACAATATTTAAAGCTTTATACAACAGTGATAGATATAACACATGAAAGAGATGGATAGATGGCTGGATTATATTATAAGTTTTTTCAATCTTAAAACAGTGTGATAGAATAATGATAATCATAATGATAGTAATAATTATATTTTTTTCAGTTGGTATTTTGGAAAGATAGCCCGTAAAGAAGCAGATAAATTACTGATGGCACGTGGTAATCTGCGAGGAACCTTTCTGATAAGGATGTCCGAGCAGACCAGTCACGGCTATTCACTAAGTATACGTATAAGTAATATTATTATTATTATTATTATAATTGTTATTATTATTATTATTATTATTACTGTTATTAATATTGATGTGATAGCTGTATGAAAATGTATACATAAAGGTTTTCAATGATGACGAACACGAATATAGACTCAGTTTAACATTACTATCATTAGAGTACTTATTTATGAAATTATGAAATGAAAGGAAAGAGAATGAATGAGTGAGTTAATGAGTCAGTGAGTGGTTTGATGAAATGAAAGGGAGTGAATGAGTGAGTCAGTGAGTGTTTAACCTCCCTTCCTTTCCCCTACAGGCAATAAGTTTCCTGTCAAATGGACAGCCCCTGAAGCCATGCTATACAATCGCTTCACTATCAAGTCTGATGTGTGGTCCTTCGGAGTGTTACTGATGGAAGTGATCACCTACGGGGCCAATCCATACCCAGGTTAACACACTCACTAACATATTAACACCTCTCCCCTACTCTCTCTCTCTCTCTGTCTCTTTTATGCTCCCTTGATTTTTTTTCTTCGTTAATTAAGCCTCTCAAATTATCTATCCCTCCTCCTCCTCCTCCTCCTCCTCCTCCTCCTTCTCCTCCTCCTCCTCCTCCTCCTCCTCCTCCTCCTCCTCCTCCTCCCCTTCCTTCTCCTAACGTAAGTCTATCAGTGACAGAAATTCAAATTTTAGATACAAGACAATTTTAAACAATGTTAATACTTTGGTTTAAACATTAGTAAGGATCAAAAATGTATTGCAAATTAAAAGATGTATAATGTTGATGCAATATTCCAAGGATAATTGAAGAAAATTCATTCTCAATTTTTGGACCACAAATTTTCCATCTGAAATTAGGTTGAAAATTTTTTTTGCTAATTTACTCCGAAAATATTAGTCCTAGAGCAAAAATGTATAGAACCAAATTTGTTAAGCTTGAATAGTTGTGTATAATTCTCTCTTCACCTATTCAATATTCTCCATAACTTTGGAGAAAACTTAAGTTTAGGGAAAAAAAAAGATTAATCCTATTTCCCTTCTTAAAGCTATAGTTTCCCTCCAATTCCCGTTCACTATAGCTCAAAAGAACGGTCGTATCCTGCTCTTCATTTACTAATATAAACTTCTTTTACGTAAACCTAATAGTTTTCGAGTTATTAAATAAAACATGATTTCTGAAGAAAAAAAAAGTCTAAGGTTACCTGGCAAAATTTTCTGAAAATTTTGACTTTTCAGAATTTCATGAAAATTGATACACAGGGGTTTTCAAACATGCTGATCACGAATCTGGACTCAGTTTTGTGATTCTCTCTCTCTCTCTCTCTCTCATAATAAACACCTCCATGTGTGTGTGTGTACTAATATTTATTTTAATCAATAATTTGTTAACATTTTGTAATTCAATTCATTAATCAACAATGCATTTATGTATGCTATTTACACACACACACACACATACACACACACACACACACATATATATATATATATATATATATATATATATATATATATATATATATATATATATATATATATATATATATACAATATTATATAAGTTTTATACAATATTTCAAGCTTTATACAACAGTGATAGATATAACACATGAAAGAGATGGATAAATGGCTGGATTATATTATAAGTTTTTTCAATCTTAAAACAGTGTGATAGAATAATGATAATCATAATGATAGTAATAATGATATTTTTTTCAGTTGGTATTTTGGAAAGATAGCCCGTAAAGAAGCAGAGAAATTACTGATGGCACGTGGTAATCTGCGAGGAACCTTTCTGATAAGGATGTCCGAGCAGACCAGTCACGGCTATTCACTAAGTATACGTGTAAGTAATATTATTATTATTATTATTATCCCCTCATATAATCCCCCGCCTGGAGGATTATATGAGGTTAGGAATGGTAGACAACCGGCACCGCCTTCCTGTGGTGACACGCGGGGCTACTCAGAACACCATTGAAAAAAACACCTTCCCCCACAAGTACAAGAAGGTATGTATGTGTGTGTGTGTGTGTGTGCGGGTGTGTGTGTGTGTGTACCTAAACCAGTTTAACCTAACCTCTCTCTCTATAGATACAACAAGCAGACCTAACCTAACCTCTCTCCCTATAGATGAAACGCGCAGATCCCACTGAGGACAACCTTGAGAAATGCTTAAATATTTATTATATTTTCTTATTTATTTTCTATTGAGTATAATTCTTAGTCAATACTGTAAGCTTTTTATTATTATTATAACAAAGAATATGCAAATGTTTTAGTAATGGCACAGCTTACAGGTACGGCAGTGTAAATGCTCGGTTATAAATACGGCACGTACCTAACTTTTGGATGCTAAAATGAACCTAACCGTACCTAACATAACTTGAAAGATGCTTTACCAGGTCAATAATAAGTTATAACAATTTGTACCAATAGCGGATGACAACACAAGTGCCGTAGCTCTAAGCACTTAATAATAATTATTATTATATTATATTAACCACTCCCAAATATTTCAGAATCCAGCAACGTAATGGCCGGAAGACACTTACCACAGTGCAAGGCATATCATCGGATTACCACCTCAAGAAGATTGTACGTGCTTGCAAGAAGGAATTCGCTTGCAACGGCACAGTGATGGAACATCCTGAATACGGGGAGGTGAGTGTGTATGTGTGTGTGTGTGTGTGTCCTCCTCCTCCTCCTCCTTCTCCTCCTCCTCCTCCTCCTCCTCCTCCTCCTCCTCCTCCTCCTCCTCCTCCTCCTCCTCCTCCTCCTCCTCCTCCTCCTCCTCCTCCTCCTCCTCCTCCTCCTCCTCCTCCTCCTCCTCCTCCTCCTTCTCCTCCTCCTCCCCCCCTTCCTTCTCCTAACGTAAGTATATCAGTGACAGAAATTCAAATTTTAGATACAAGACAATTTTAAACAATGTTAATACTTTGGTTTAAACATTAGTAAGGATCAAAAATGTATTCCAAATTAAAAGATGTATAATGTTGATGCAATATTCCAAGGATAATTGAAGAAAATTCATTCTCAATTTTTGGACCACAAATTTTCCATCTGAAATTAGGTTGAAAATTTTTTTTGCTAATTTACTCCGAAAATATTAGTCCTAGAGCAAAAATGTATAGAACCAAATTTGTTAAGCTTGAATAGTTGTATATAATTCTCTCTTCACCTATTCAATATTCTCCATAACTTTGGAGAAAACTTAAGTTTAGGGAAAAAAAAAGATTAATCCTATTTCCCTTCTTAAAGCTATAGTTTCCCTCCAATTCCCGTTCACTATAGCTCAAAAGAACGGTCGTATCCTGCTCTTCATTTACTAATATAAACTTCTTTTACGTAAACCTAATAGTTTTCGAGTTATTAAATAAAACATGATTTCTGAAAAAAAGTATGGCAAAATTTTGTGAAAATTTTGACTTTTCAGAATTTCATGAAAATTGATACACAGGGGTTTTCAAACATGCTGATCACGAATCTGGACTCAATTTTGTGATTACTATCATGTTAAGGATTATTTGAGTGTTGTTTTGTTTAATGTTAATTATTGAAATATCCATTATTTAAAGAGGAAGATGAGGAAGAGGAGAAGGAGGAAAAGGGAGAGATCAATGATTAGATAGATAAGAGTGTGTATATTAAACCCTATCGTATCCCTTACAGGCATGAACAATCGAGAAATGATAGAGCGCGTCCAATCAGGATATCGAATGGCCAAGCCTCCGCGCTGTCCTGATGAGCTGTACAAGGCAATGATACACTGCTGGAACAAAGATCCAGACATCCGACCAACATTTGACTTCCTCCATCACTTCTTTGACGATTTCCAAGTATACTGAGGTTTTATTCCTGACCGGTTTTGTTAACAGCTTCTTATTCTTCCTCTGAAGAAGCTGTTAGCGAAACCGGTCAGGAATAAAACTTCAGTATATCAAGTCAATCAAATATAATTAATCTATTAACTAATTCAACAGTTACTATAATATATTGTTTCTTGTAATGCATGTAATGTTAAAATTATATTGTTTTATCATCACTGCCAAGACTTTTAATTAAGTTCACTACTCAGAAAACTATCTAAATTAAAGATTAATATAAATATACTATATATATATATATATATATATATATATATATATATATATATATATATATATATATATATATATATATATATATTGTGGTGTGATAATGGTTGTGGTTGTGGTGTAATAATGGTTGTGGTTGTGGTGTGTTAATGGTTGTGGTTGTGGTGTAATAATGGTTGTGGTTGTAGTGTAATAATGGTTGTGGTTGTGGTGTAATAATGGTTGTGGTTGTGGTGTAATAATGGTTGTGGTTGTGGTGTGTTAATGGTTGTGGTTGTGGTGTAATAATGGTTGTGGTTGTGGTGTAATAATGGTTGTGGTTGTGGTGTGATAATGGTTGTGGTTGTGGTGTAATAATGGTTGTGGTTGTGGTGTGATAATGGTTGTGGTGTGATAATAGTTGTGGTTGTGGTGTGATAATGGTTGTGGTTGTGGTGTAATAATGGTTGTGGTTGTGGTGTAATAATGGTTGTGGTTGTGGTGTGATAATGGTTGTGGTTGTGGTGTAATAATGGTTGTGGTTGTGGTGTGATAATGGTTGTGGTTGTGGTTGTGGTGTGATAATAGTTGTGGTTGTGGTGTGATAATGGTTGTGGTTGTGGTGTAATAATGGTTGTGGTTGTGGTGTAATAATGGTTGTGGTTGTGGTGTAATAATGGTTGTGGTTGTGGTGTGATACTGGTTGTGGTTGTGGTGTGTTAATGGTTGTGGTTGTGGTGTGTTAATGGTTGTGGTTGTGGTGTGATAATGGTTGTGGTTGTGGTGTGTTAATGGTTGTGGTTATGGTAGAAGTAGTAGTAGTGATAGTAATAAGGAAATTACAGAAAATATATTGAAATTATGGCAAAATTAATTTATTTTAAATAACAGCTGACCAATAATAATAATAATGATAATAACGTGGTAAGAAATTTGAAAAAATAAATATAATAATAATAATAATAATGAAGTGTGAAAACAGAATCCATGAATTTAAAAGAAATTAGCATGAACAGATGTTTAAAGTCTTATGAGGTGGGGGAGGGAAGGAGGGCGGAAAAACATATCGTACTGGCAGCAATAATAGTAGTGTTAATATATTATAACATATTTTACCCATAGATTAAACTTTTAATTAAACTATATATTAATAATTATACCTGAATATATATATGTATTTACAACTTAGTAACACACCAATAACACTATTATTATTATTGCTGCCACGGTGCCGTACGATATGTTTTCCAGTCTGCGAGCGGAATTTAAACCCTCAGATGAAGTCTTAAACATTCAATGTACAATGAAGGAAGAAAGGAAGGGAAAGGTTAAGTCTAAACCTTAAAAAAACAAATAATAACATAATAATAGCCATTCTAGTTTAGTCTGACTCACAAAATTACGTTTCTACCATATACTTTTTGTTTTTGGCCGAGCTCACCCATATAATACATTATTATAGGATTATTATATCTTTATTACACACGATATATTAAATATGTGTATTTTCTTTCTATATAGATATATAATAACATAGAAATAGCTATGTATGGATAGCACTGGCTACCTATAACATCAAGATAAAGATCAAGACCAGGTATATAGTGTGTGTGTGTGTGTAGAGATTGTCATCCAGGCGGATGACTTGGGCCTTAACCTGAGGAGGCCCAGAGAAAACAGGTGAGGTCGGTTTATGTGTGTGTGCTTGTGTGCGTATTTATATATGTTGACAGTGGGAAAACATCTCTTACGGCACTATGGCAGCAATAATAATAGTGTTATTAGTGTATTACGAAATTGTAAATACATATATACAAATTCATGCAGAGTTATTAATATATAGTTTAATTAAAAGTTCAATCAATGGGTATAATATAAGTTTGATAAGTTTTAATATATAAATGGGATTTCCAAAAGTATATGGAAACTTCACACGAATATTAAGTTGTAGATATTGAAATTATGAATATATAGGTGTATTTTCCTTCTAGATAGATATATGATTACATAGAAATAGTTATATATGGATAGCAAGACAAAATCAAAGAAAAAAAAGTAAGATGACGTTGGACTGACGGAATCTGCATCGGAACATCAAGATTCAAGTTCAAAATATCAAAATGGCGGAGACGCGGCTTGCTTTAAGTAAGTATTTACGTATATTTCAGGTATTTTAATGCATATAATTGTGTGTGCAAGCTTGTGTGTGTGTTTATGTATGTCCGTGGAGGTATTTGATATAGAATAGGCACGAAACCACTGTGCGAGTGAGAGTTTCGATGGCTACTATCTGCCTATTCTCGTTTTTATGGCTGTGTTTACAGTGACAGGAATATTATACAATGATATAATTACACTTTTCCACCACGGCACATTCTTTAAACTTAACATGTATAAGGTAAGTGTTGAAGGGAAGGTGTATAGGTGTTAATAATGGCCAGGTGTTGGCTAATTAAGGTCAATAAAGGACTGTTGTCCTTTTCATTTTCGAGTTATTAAATAAAACATGATTTCTGAAAAAAAAACAAAAAGTCTAAGGTAATTTACCTTGCAAAATTTTGTGAAAATTTTGACTTTTCAGAATTTCATTAAAATTGATACACAGGGGTTTTCAAACATGCTGATCACGAATCTGGACTCAGTTTTGTGATTCTCTCTCTCTCTCTCTCTCTCTCTCTCTCTCTCTCTCTCTCTCTCTCTCTCTCTCTCTCTCTCTCTCTCTCTCTCTCTCTCTCTCTCTGTGATTATTAATATTGTCAACTGTAGCTGAGTTAATGACATTCAAGGGTAATTAAATGCTAATTAGGATCCTATACTAGACTATTTTACTACTATTACTGCTGCATATGCTGCTACTACTACTACTACTATTACTACTACTATTACTACTACTATTACTACTACTACTACTACTACTACTATCAATGCTGGTACATTCTAAATAACTTTAAAACTTTTTAAAACTTTTTAAAACACTGAAATAAAAAATTAAAATACTCTTTACGTCGAGTGTTCTGTTCTGGCTTAAATTAATAAGCTTTTTTATGGCATGAGACTAGTGGAAGGAGGGAAGTAATATTCTGGTAAGCTTTTATTTGTATGCTAAAGCTTTCGTAATGCCTTACCCCGGCCGCGTTCAGCGAGGTGGGGGGGTGAAGAATTTGCCCACCGAACGATATTGGACACAGCGACGTCGCTATGTGTTTTCTTTTTTTTAGTGTTGAGATAATCAGCTGATTGAGCCAACATGGCGGCGCACCCTCTTCATGGGCACCTTTATCGCCGTAGAAAAAACTTGCTGATTAACATATAATAGAGTCTGGAGCAATTATAGCCGCAGTAAACACAGTATTTAGGTGGCAAGAAGATGTGAGGATATAAAAGAAGCCGTAAACTCTTGTGAGAGTACTGATATAGCGTAGGTGATTGTGTGGCTGGTAAATTTTTAGCTCTCCCAATGCACTTGGATGTAAATAACACACTTTTCGTATAAAAAATTATCCATTTCGAACGATTTTGACATTGATTTTCGTCGCAAATGCATATATAATAAAACATCCTCATCAACCCCCAACAATTCTGGGGACCTGTGGGAATGCGGGTTTTTTGGGAGAAGACAAAATACAATGATTGTCAGTAAATAGTTTATTTCTGCATAACTACTGCTTCGACGATATCGATATAAATATGAAGTCGTACATACTATACATCTAGTGTACTCAACACGTCTGTAAAGGTTTCAGGCGGTTATGTTATGTTAGGTTATGGGGTATAATTTTACATCTTCACCATTATGGAGTCTGTATACGAAATAAAATGTCTGCAATTCGTCCAACTCCCTACTCTTGTTTATAGAGAACATTTGATAGCTTCTAAATTAACCTAGGTAAAGTCTTTTGAAGACGAACCAGTCCTGATAGATTGTTATGTGTTTTGAATAAATGTGATGTTTGTTATGCAATGTATTTTTTCCCAAAGGTAAAAATTGCCACAAAAAAGTGAAATTAATTCAAACCATCAAAGTCAATAAGAAAAAAATAATTTTCAGTAACCTTAAGCAAACCTAATTAACCAACCTAACCTAAGCAAACATAATCATACCTAACCTAACCTATCTGAGCAAGTATCTGAGGTTGAATTTGCAGTGCATTATAAAGATAACGAGATATCGAGTGGGTCATCTTACGAATCTTTACCTGATTTGGTTAAAGAAGGTTAGATTTAGTTAGTCTTACTTAGATTTGCTTGGGTTAGATTAGTTTTAATTAGGTTTGCTTAGGTTTACTGAAATTTTTTTTTCTCCTATTGATTTTGATGGTTTCGAATTAATCTGACTTTTTTGTGGCAATTTTTACCTAGAGGAAAAAAAATTGCTTGGCATAACAACATTAGATTAATTAAAAATACATCAAAATCTATCAGAAAAAATTGCTGTCAAAAAAAGACTGGGTCGTCTTACGAATCTTTCCCTAAACCTAACCTAACATAACATAAATTAACCAAAACCCTAACCTACATTGACAAACATCAGAACCTTGTTAAAACTAAACTAAACTTTACTTTTCGAAGAGATCTCTCTGAAAACATTGAATATCTCACAAACTAAGAATTTACGACAGAATTTGGATTAAGAAAACATAAAAATGCAACAGGTATTGCAAAAGTACAGCTCTGAATTTTCAGAGCATTCTGATGATGTAAATTAATACTGGTTAGGTTACATTAGGTTGTGGTTAGATTAGGTTTGGCTAGGTACAGTTTGGCTCGGTTATATAAGCTTTTTATATTTCATTACCCAAAAGTTAGGCATTTTACTTTAGATTATTTTCCTTATTACTTTTCAAAGAGATGTCACAGAAAATAATGAATATCTCACAAACTAAGAATTTGCGACAGAATTTGGAATAAGATCTTATCAAAATGCAACAGGTAATGCAAAAGTACAGCTCTGAATTCTCTAGAGATTCTGATGATATAAATTAATACCGGTTAGATTACGTTAGGTTATGGTTAGATTAGGTTTGGCTAGGTACGGTTTGGCTCAATTAGGTTCCGTTATATAAGCTTTCTTTATTTAATTACCCAAAAGTTAGGCATTTTACTTTTGATATTTTTTTCCTGATTGTCATATTATAGCCTGAATCTAGGTAAATTTCTCGAAGTAAATTGCTCGACAGTAAATTGCTCAAGAAATAATTTCTCAAACTATCAATTGCTCGACAGGAAATTGTTTAAGAAAATAACCTAACCTAACCTAAATAAAAATTTATCCGTTCTTGATTCTAACTTTTCAATTAATAAAAAGTTTTTTTTTTTTATGAGCTATGTTTCATATTGTTTTCTAAGTGGCAATAGTAGGATTACGTGACTCAGAAGATGATCCCAGCATTGTACATCCTTCTTGGCAACTCACCCAGTCTTTTCAGGTGTCCAAACCATCTGAATATTCATATTAAATTATTGTTGTAATTTACTTAAAAAATAATGTCTTTTTAGGTAAACATGATAGAAAACCAAGAAAATTTATTGACTTGTACAATACAATAGATTATTCTTAGATTATAAACAAACATTCAAGACACAAACCCATATACATCAATGAATACAAGTATGTAGAAAACTATGTACATACATGTTTGGGAGACTGCACTGTGTAAAAATTTTAAATGAAAGTAGTTGAGGAATAATATGGAGATAACATTATTGTCTTTTCCCGAGGTTATTACTTACATGTCAGATATAATTAAGGTGTTTCCCTATCAAGTCTGTCATTTTATATCGCCTCTGTCTGTATGTAGACAGTTAAGTACAGTAGGCGTTGTGTTATCAATACTGTCTGTATGTAGACAGTTAAGTACAGTAGGCGTTGTGTTATCAATAGTCAGATTTTAGGGCGTTTCTTGACCATCTGTTGTAAGACCAATTCCTGATTACCGAGATGGCGATATTAAACTGCCTTACTTCATCATATACACGAATGTATTGACTTCACTGTCTTAATTACTTATTCTACAACTTCAAAAGACCTTAGTACATTGTTCCTGGGTGAACCTCAGTCTCTGACAGATCAGAAACTTAGCTTAAACGTCTCCGACAGTGGAAATCTAAGAATCTGTGGCTAAAATGTAAACAAAAAACACAGGGCTCATAGTGTTCCCCAAGGGATCCTTGCAGCCCTAAAACAAGAACAAGAACAATAAACACTCTACCAGTCTCAGTCCAAGTCCCTTCGGCACATGCTCTGAGACCATAGTGATGCATATCGATGCCATCGCTACGAAATGCGGCGTTGTGATTGGCTGAGCTCGGCTCATGATCGATGCGGGAGGCGCTACCGAACGCGGGGCTGTATTCATGACATAAACAATGACAGTGTAGCCAGACGTACGATTAATATACCAAAATCATTATAATTACTCCTAGCTATCACACACATCAAACTAATGGTTCAGAAGAGTCATTTAGTGATAAAAATAATTAATATACGTCTCTCTCTCTCTCTCTCTCTCTCTCTCTCTCTCTCTCTCTCTCTCTCTCTCTCTCTCTCTCTCTCTCTCTCTCTCTCTCTCTCTCTCTCTTTCTCTCTCTCTCTCTCTTATATTAATATGTTTTATTATGAAAAATGTGTGTGTGTTGATTAGTATAATAACAATAAAAAGTCTGCGGGGTTACTCCGAGGAATAGGATGAATGGCATACCATAGTGAAAAAAGTCTACGGTGCTACTCCCAGGAATACAATGAATGGAATTCCGTAGTAGAAGGGTTAACATCAACAATATGTTAAACTTGTAATTTTATTCTTTATTTTAATTATCACCATATGTAACTTTTTCCTACAATCACTTACTTCATAATTAAATAATATATCATAGGTAATACTATTTAAACAATGGTTAATCTGAACAAGGCATATATATTAATAAAAAAAAAGGAAGAAAGAGATGGATATACATATATAACTAACTGGCAACTGCTATAGAGAAAATGTAAAATTTAATAAATTCAAACCAGTCTTAACCTCACAGGTAAGTGCCAATGTGCCTATCAGGGAGTAGGTCTCCATTTCTTATGTTCTTATGTTCTTATATTCTTATATTCATGCAGTATTTTGCTCAAAAACCTGTAATTTCTACTCAGTATCGAATATTTAGTTCGTTTTCTATACCACCTAATACAGAAAATGTTGTTGTTTGTCAAGTGACGAATTATACAAATTGTTAAATATATTAATATATAGCGATATTGAATCCCTGCAAAGGTATCATTACGTTTATATATGTTAGTTACTATAAATATATATAAGTTTTAGTCAAGAAAGTTGACGTGATTTCGTTATAATTAGGTTTAAAGTTGATAAATATTAGCTGGCATCTTAGTTAGAGTCGAGGAGTTCAAGGTCATTAAAGGGTTAATTCTTCTTTTATTATCTGTTTCTCTCTCTCTTCCTCCATTTATCACCTCTATTTACCTCTTCCCTCATTCGTAAAAAAAAATATGTGAAAAAAGATAAATATTTAATGAGTTAGAGAGCGATAAAGAGAGAGAGAGAGAGAGAGATTGTGTGTGTGTGTGTGTGTGTGTGGTTATGTGTGTGTGTGTGTGTGTGTGTGTGTGTGTGTGTGTGTGTGTGTGTGTGTGTGTGTGTAATAATTATTATTATTAAAAAAAACAAGAGTGAAATAGTGTTAAATATTATATTAATGATAAATATAATTTGTTACAAAAATATATCCTATACTTATAATACATTTAAGTAGTTCGTCAGGCATCAGATTGCAATCATTATAATATACAAGGCATTTTAACCACCTTATGTTAACAAAATTGTGATGTGTGGCTCTGTTGGATGCAAGATATATACTGCGCTTTTTAACAACGTAATGTTTTTCTTATTAGTACTTATTATATACCATCGGGACCAAAAAAGTGTGCAGATTTTGAATCAGTGATTTAAAATTCCATGCGAGTAAAATTAAATAAGTTACAGCGAGTTTAAGTAAAACATATGAGAAAAATTATTATTACTTACCTCATTTCCCTTCAATTATCTTATTATAGATATAATGTTACTGTATATATTACTTGCCTATAATATACATTAATGTATCATAAACACGATGGTGGACTCAGATTTTATCAATATTTTTTGTTAGTTTAGTAATATTGAATAAGAGTTCAACATTTCAAAATACTATGAAGCAATGAGTCGTACGTCTGGCAGTCACTCCGTGCACATACAATCATCATCATCATCAGCTCCATATGACATAACTCCACAAGATGGCCGCCAAAGAAGGAAAAGGTGAATTGAAAAGTGATCTTAAGGACTCTCTCCTGCCGCCTCAGCCATTCACCCTGCAGCGTTACTTACCCAGGACCCTGCCAGGCCCTATCAGCCCCCAAAACAAGGGTCGTTAGACTGGTAAGCGGGCACAGGAGGCGGAAATAGCAGGCGAAATGGAGGAAGATTTATTCAGGTGATCATCATCATCATCATCAGCTCGATTATGTCACGTAATGGCGGACGGTGAGAGTACTCTGTATATTATCTCCTCAATATTGACCTTATCAATGTCATTAGACCTTTGTTGAGGCATTAAATATATAGTACTAATATGGCATAACATTTTATTAGGAGGACAAAGCCGTAGATATAGTGTGGTATATAAAAAAAACTACCTGTTATAACTTTTACAAAATTTAACTTACTAACTTATTTAGACCTCCTGTTAGTTAGTTTATAAGTTAGTTTATGCGTTAGGGAGTATGTGTTAGTTATTACAGATTACAAAATTAATGTATAACTTCAATAACTAACTTCTAAAGGCTTGACACCAAAAGTCGCTCTCTTTCTCCGTCGCATTTTCTC
The DNA here is from genome assembly GCA_036785275.1 of Cancer borealis. Classification (NCBI taxonomy): domain Eukaryota; kingdom Metazoa; phylum Arthropoda; class Malacostraca; order Decapoda; family Cancridae; genus Cancer; species Cancer borealis. The sequence continues at coordinate 75,479 of JAXIVD010001119.1, forward strand.
TCCCGTCGCATTCTTATTTTATCTCGTCATTATTTACCTTATTGATGGCTTTATATCTTTGCTGAGCGGTCAAATATGTAGTATCAATATGGCATGACATTGTATTAATAGGAAAAAGCTGTAGGTATAGTTTAATATGTAAAAAATACTAGTTATAATATTACCGCTCGCTCTCTTTCTCTATCACTTTTTCCCTCAACTCCCGTCTACCATATCTTATCCACAGTGTCTTAAACCTTAGATCTAATACTACAAATGGGAGGGAGGGAAGGAAGGAGGAAGGAAGGTAAATTAGTTAGGTAGGAAGGTAAATGAAGGGAAGGGAAAATATTGTTATATAAATATTACATTAAACAAAACATTTATATATATATATATATATATATATACACACATACATAAAAACACACAGGCACACATATCTACTTACAAGGTTAGGTTAAGTTAAGTTAAACGTACACACACGCACACATACCTAATTACAAGGTTAGGTTAAGTTAATTTTGTGTTTGTTGTCTGGATGTGGATGTGGATGACTGTATGTGTATTCTTATGTGTATTTAGGAGTGATGAATGTGCTTTTAAGTATGTGTGCAGTTTTTGGGGTGTTTAGGTGTGTTTGGGGATAAAAATTGTGTTTTTTTTGAGGGGTAAATGTGTTTTTTGGGATGTTTGGGTGTGTTTTGGGGTATAAAGTGGATGTTTGAGTGTGTTTAGGTGTGTGTTTGGATGTGTGTGTGTGTTGAATGTGTTATTTATGTTATTTTTTAGGTTTCTGTAACAATTGTAGATTTTAAATTTTGTCGCTCAAAATATTTGCACGTAAATTTGGTTGAATGTATTTTTGCAATTTTACTCGGAAAATATTTGTTTTACGGCAATAATATATAGAAGTTAATGTATTAAGTTTGATGTTGTCTATCTAATGATGAAATCAGATTTAAATTACACCCTATAGTTTAATAGGAAATTGAAGTTTTGTTGAAGTTTTGTCAAAAAAACTAATACATTATTTTCTCAGTTACTAATACTTCGATTACATTCTACTTTGGCTCAAAAGAACGGGCATCTTTTGCTCTTTATTTACCATTCTATAAGTCTCTTACGTAAACCTCATAGTTTTTGAGTTATTAAACAAAACGTGATGTGTCAAAAAAAATCTTAGGGTGTTTGTTGCCTATGAATTTTTATGAAAATTTTCACATTTCAGAATCTCATGAAAATTTATATATATAGATTTTCAAGGATAAAAAACACGAATATAGACTCAATTTTATCATTACTATAATATTAAACACTATATTAACATTGTATTTTTATTATTATTTATTTATTTATTTATTTATTTATTTATTTATATTTTTATATAGAGAGGAAGGAAGGAAAATGTTTATAGATATTAATCTCTCTCTCTCTACAGCTTGGCCAGCCCATGTACGTACAGTGGCAGAATACACACACGGCTTCACACCTCATGAGCGCGTTGGTTCGGGAAAGAACGAAACTACAGAGAAGGTGAAATAAAATAAAATAAATAGTTATGTTCAGTTAGGTTTGATTATATAAGATTTTTACATTGTATTACCCGGAAGTTAGGGTTTACAAATTAGAGTTATTTTGGGTTTGGGTATTAAAATGTACAAATCTTATGTAACCGAACCTAACAACCGCACCAAACATAACTTAACATAACCATATTTAATTATTCATATGCTACGGTTATACATATTTTTATACTTACACTAACATTTATGCAGAATGTTTGTACCATTTAATCTCTTTCCCATATAAGTAAGTTGTTTTCTTGGGATTATATATCAAAATTCAAAGAAAATAAATAATCCGGTTAGAGGCTGCTGTTATATCTCCTTTGTTTCTAGTATTCATCACCATTATTATACAATTTTAAGCCTATAATAGTATTTCTGAAACGTTTCTTTACCACTTAATATCTTTCTCATTATATATACACTGTTTTTATTGGAGGTATATATTGATAATAGACTTTAGTGTGTGCAACGTGTGTGTTATGCGCGTACACTAGTGCCGTACACATTAAAAATAAATAAATAAATAAATGAAATAAATATATCAATCAAATTTGTTCCCAGTAAGGTAACGGTAATCATTCTTACAGGTGATTGAAGGCTGCAGGAGGAGACCGAACACATTATCTCCAATCACATCCGAGAGAGAGAACAGATCGTGAAGGATAATATTCTCCAGAGGCTCAAGTTTGTCAGAGTAAGTGTGGTGGTGTGGTGTGGTGTGGTGTAGTGTGGTGTGAAGTGTGGTGCAGATTCCTCCCTGTATCCCTAACCGCCTTAGAGAGAGAGACTAAACATTCTTAATCTTTTCCTAACTTTCCTCTCCATTTGGTTCTGATCACAATCTTATTTCCATCACCTGTTCTCTCTCTCCAGTACAGGTAAAAAGAATTAATAAGGGAAACATTGATCAGGTTTAAGAACTTACTAGCCAGGATAGGACACGTGGAAATGGGTACAAGGTACAAAAACTTAGATTCAGGACAGACCTAGGTAGATATTGGTTTACTAACAGAGTCGTGAACGGTTGGAATAGGCTGGGTAGACACGTAGTAAGTGGTGAGTCAATAGGTAGCTTTAAAAGACGGTTGGATCAGAGTATGGATAGGGATGACAGGTGGGATGGCTAAATATTGGATTATTCCAAGGGTGGGGGACATCATAGCAGAGGCTGAGCAGTAGTTGTAAAGAAATATCCCTTATTTTTATATATGTGTAACCTGTAGTGCTGATAGGCTTTCCCTGGTTAGGTTAGATTTGGGTAAAACTTCACTTTTACACCCAGACCAAAAACCCTACATTCCCACACGTCCTCATGTTTGTTGGGAGAAGACCTATTCACAAAAGCATCATGCAACAGTGGATGGTGGACGCGACCACATTTACGTCAACCCATATTTCACAAAATATCTTCCTGGGCCAGTATTTGCTGGTGTGGCCTGGATTTAAACAAGAAAGGCAAATATTATTTTCATTAAGAGTTTGCATTTTGGTCTCATGACTCAATGTAGCAAACTGGGAACATCTTTGGACTTATGAAACCAACATTGTTCCCCTGAACCAATAGTAGATGGCACAAGGCATTGATAGCATTAGTAGTATCATGCATACACTCACAAACTTGTCTCTGATACTCCACTTGGCTATTCTTCACCTCTTTAATAGCATCCAATACACTTGAGTTGTCAAGTGTATTGGATGCTATTAAAGAGGTGAAGAATAGCCAAGTGGAGTATCAGAGACAAGTTTGTGAGTGTATACATGATACTACTAATGCTATCAATGCCTTGTGCCATCTACTTATTAACAGTAATCTTATTCACACCTGCTTCACCAATCAATCAATCAATATTAAAACCTTCCTTAGATACTGACAAGCTCACGGGAGAGAGCAAGACAAAACATCTTTATTTAGATTATCATAAGAATTAAAGAAAGTAACTTACAGCTTCCCTTCTCTTTCCAGGTGCAAGGCGAGGCAAGATGGATAAAATACTGGAGTCACCATCAACTGTGCTTTTTAACTGCAATCAAAGTCACATACATTGCAAAGGAATGAAGAAATACAAGTGATGATGTTCTCTTGACAACCTCCCGACAGTGTGTGTGTGTACAGTGGTGATGACTCCAAACATGATGATGAAGACGGCGGCTTTGGTAAGTGTTTCAGACTGACACTTTCACCACTAACACACACACACACACACATACTAAGCCAGTGTGTGTGTGTGTGTGTGTGTATGTTGTGTTGGTGTTACAGATGTGTAGGGAAGACTTGCTCAGGAGGATACACATAAAAACTATAAATTGATATGTACATTAATTATTACGTTATTAGCAATACTATAATAACAGGTCTATTTGCTATATAAAACAACAGGCTTTTCATAGTCCAATATTTAATGTGTGTGTGTGTGTTTGTGTTTATTTGAGGTGAAGAAGTGTCTGGACTCACCTGGAACAGCAGCAAAGGACTTCCATCAAGCCAGCCACTCTGTGCCGGGCTGACCTCAAGGCTTTACCACCAACACCAAAGGCAGAGAGAAGCTGGTTCAAGGCTTTACCATCAACATCTCTCTTTTATAATATAGTTTTGGGTTCAAAAGAAAAGATAATGTTGAAATATTTTGTACTTTTTATTGTTATTAAAGACAGACACAGAGTTGTAACTACACACACACACACACACACATACACACACACATATATACAAGGTGGAGGACTGTGGTGTCTTGATTGTGGTGTAAACATCCTGTGGGGGACATCCTGTGGGTCTGTGGTATATATATATATATATATATATATATATATATATATATATATATATATATATATATATATATATATATATATCTGTGTGTGTGTGTGTGTGTGTGTGTCTTGACTGGTTCGTTAACATCCTGGATCCTATGGTTCGTCTTGACTGGTTCATCTTGATCCTATGGTTCGTCTTGACTGGTTCGTTAATATCCTGTAGACACCATCCTGTCTCCTCTGGGTGACATCCTGTTGGTAAAGAATAAGTAGTGATGACATCTACTTGTGTATCTATATTATACAACTTTCTTCATAATAAAACCATACATTATTAATAATTATTATTATTATTATACCTGCACCTGCTGCAGTCCAATCTTGATCAGCATGTTCCACATACCTGAAACAGGTGGTCGTGAGCCCGGGACAACACACACAGCCTCAGGTAGGAGGCCGTGTGGGGGACTGAACTCTGAAAGAACAACATTGTATTTTAGTATATGGACGTGCACACACACACATACACACACACACACCTCCCTTTCAGTACACAGCTAATGTCACAGAGTGGGAGAGGAAAGGAGTAGAAAAAGAAAACTGACCTTAAATTATTAATATTCTCTGTACACTCTTTTCATTATCTTATCCATTCTTCCATCTCTCTCCTCATTCTCTCTACACACCTTTAATGATCTTATCCCCCTCCCGTTCCCTTCCCTTCCTCTCCTCATTCTCCATACACACCTTCCCTTCCCTTCCTCCCTCACCTCATCTGTATTCAGTAGAACCACATTGATGAAGCAGATGAGGACAAGTGAGACAAGTGTTGGCTGTGAAATCCTTCCCCGTTGCCATGATGACATTCTCTCTTCACTTGTTCACAGCTGGAAAGTAATTAGAAGTCATTCTCATTGTGTTTTCAAGATGTAAATTTAATGATTATTCCTTTCCTCCCTCCCTCCCTCCCCCTCCTTCCTTCCCATCTCCTTCCTTTCCTCCCTCCCCCTCCTTCCTTCCTTCCTGCAGTAACATTTTTTAAGGTAGATATTGCTTGCTAAATATGAAAGGCTTACTCAATACGTTAAATGAATTCTGAAAGTCAATACGTACATGAATTCTTGGAGTCAATACGTACATCAATTCTAGGAGTCATACGTACATGAATTCTTGGAGTCAATACGTACATCAATTCTAGGAGTCATACGTACATGAATTCTTGGAGTCAATACGTATATGAATTCTTGGACTCAATACGTTAAATGAATTCTAGGAGTCATACGTACATGAATTCTTGGAATCAATACGTACATGAATTCTAGGAGTTGACTGTTAGGTTGTATAGAATCATTTAAGGTTAAGCTGCTGCATGGGATTCAGTTCCGGTATCCATCAATGAAGATGCTCTCCAGAACGACAGCTGGGCAAGCTCAACCCCCCACTGCGGTGCCCGACCACCCCAGTTCCTCCACAGTAAACAGCTTAAGCATCACAAGCCCGGGCAGAGACTCCATCTGCCGACCAAGGGAATGCAAGGCCAGGGCGTTACCACTGTACTAGCCAGGAGCCGCGATGCAATTTTTTCTTCTCTCCCGGAGGTTTTGTCAACTTGTGTCAATGAAAATGTTGCTGAAAGACGTCAACTCGGCCTGTAAAATAAAAAATAATAAAGTAACACACACACACACACAGACACACACATACACAGACACACACACACACACACACACACACACACACACACACACACACACACAGACACACACAGACTGTCCTGGTGGGTGGTGTGACTAGTTTGCAAATATCAATTAAGCTCTTTGCCATCACGACTTTCAGGCATTCAAATAAAGGGAGATTTGAATTGATATAAGAATATAAGGAAGCTACAAAATGGTGGTGGTTCCTGTTACTCCAATAATGTTTTAAAACTCCCTTATGTTAGAGAGTAGTGATTAACAGACATTAGAAGTGACAGTAAGTCTTGTAGGTGATAATGTTCATGCTAAGTGTCAATGGTGATCATGATTAGATAGAGTCATCCATAATTACCAACCATACATCTGCTGGAGAACATTTAGAACACGGGAACAACAGTGCATGATGACCCGGTGCAAAACTATAGTATTATAATCTTTCAATATTTCCTTGTTAATTAGAGTTGTTGTGTTCATACTATTAAAAGAGCAATATGTGTAAGTATGTAGTGATGGAAATATAACGGACAGGGACATTGGATGATTTTATTAGTGTTAGTGAGGTTGATAAACTTAACTCTACAATACTGAATGATGACCTTGTATCTAAGGACTATTTCCACTCTTGATATACCCAGTAAAAGGTACTCAGTTGATAGTACAGTGAATAACAATGGTAAACAGCTGATCGAGATTTGCCAGTGTCACGATATTAAAATAGTGAATGGAAAAATGGGTGAGGACAGATATACAGCTGCTACAACGTTATAGATTATATTATTTGCTCTCCAACATTTTTTTCATGCATTCAAAATTTCCGTGTAGATACGTTTGACTCATTGCTCTCAGATAAACACAACCCATCAATCATTACCATTGCCCTAAACGGACATGATAGTGGATTGGTTAATATTTCTTCTGCTGATGTGTTCAATGTGATGACTAGATGGAACAATGACAAGAAAGAAGATTATTTGCAAACTTTTGATCCACAAAGAATAGAAGATTTCCACTCCAAATTATCTGATTGAACTGATCCCACTCAGTCTGCAATATACAATGTAACCATGGAGTTGCAGGACATGTTTATTCAACCTGCCAAAAATGCCAGCATGTACATGGAAGTGAGTAATAAGTCCAAGGTAGTACCTTGTAAATTCAAGGATAAATACTCTGGTTTAATGATGAATGCAGATAATCAAACAAGGAATATATGAAGTACAAGCGATCTGTTAAGCACTTAGGTACCAAACCTAACTTAACCTAACCATAACATAACCGTAACCTAACCTAACCATAACTCAATATAACTTAACCAACCTAACAACTTCAAAGACGTTTTGCGAGATAAATAATGGTTTCCGCCGCCTGAAACCTTCACAGATGTGTTGAGTACACTATGTATACTATGTTTACTTACTTACTTGGTTTACTTGGTGTTGTTTAGAGGTCTATGCCTCACAGTCGTGGTGGTCCACCGCTGCTTCCCGACCTGGTATCCCGACTCATTAGGTCTACCTGGTCTGGCACTGAGTTTGATGACCTGCAGATCGCCGTGTAGCTTGGCACTAGGGAAGGAGAGAAAAAAGAATGGGCTGGAGTAGTGATTGTATAGTTTTACCTAATAATTTAAATAATAATAATAATAATAATAATAATAATAATAATAATAATAACAATAACAATATGATTGATTGATGGATTGACTTTATTTGTTAAATATGCAAAATTGTCGAGGATAAATGAGTGTTTTGTTACATGTGTGTAATAATAATAATAATTATAATAATTTGTAGCTTACCTTCCTCTCTGAGGGTGACACTCCTGCGTCGTGTGAGACACCTGCTCGACGCTGATGGCCTCCTGTGACTGTACAGTGTACAAAGCTCAAGTGAGGCCAATCATGGAGTAGTCCCCTCGCCTGGATGAGCAGCGCCCAGGGGCATCTCACGCTGCTGGACAAGGTTCAGAGGCGAGCAGAGCGCCTCATACAGCAAGTCCGTGACCAGCAGCAGTCACAATTCCACCATCAGGGGCAGCGACAGCAGCGTCGGCGGCAGCGGCAGCAGCAGTGGTGGCAGCAGCAGCACAGCAGCTACAGCAAGTTTTAAGCTTTTTTTTTCCGCTTATTATCAACTTATTCTCTGTCAAATCTGTTTGAAAAGTTGCGTATAGTTAGGGTGTACATTTTTCAATATATTATATCTAAGTTCAAAGCTTAATAGAAGAGATATTCGTAAAAAATGTTTTCAGACAAATTTTTGAGGAGAGGGAGGGGAGGAAGGGTGACGGTGTTGTGGTGATGTATGGTGTGTTGTGGTGATGTGTGGTGGTATTGTGGTGATGTGTGGTGTGTTGTGGTGTTGTGGTGATGTGTGGTGTGTTGTGGTGATGTGTGGTGTATTGTGGTGATGTGTGGTGTGTTGTGGTGATGTGTGGTGTGATGTGGTGATGTGTGGTGTGTTGTGATGTGGTGATGTGTGGTGTGTTGTGGTGATGTGTGGTGTGTTGTGGTGTGGTGATGTGTGGTGTGTTGTGGTGATGTGTGGTGTGTTGTGGTGTTGTGGTGGTGTGTGGCGTTGTGGTGATGTGTGGTGTGTTGTGGTGTGTTGTGTGTTGTGGTGATGTGTGGTGTGTTGTGGTGGTGTGTGGCGTTGTGGTGATGTGTGGTGTGTTGTGGTGATGTGTGGTGTGTTGTGGTGATGTGTGGTGTTGTGATGATGTGTGGTGTGTTGTGGTGATGTGTGAATGCAAACATTACGTATACACACACACACACACACACACACACACACACACACACACACACACACATTTACTTGCTTGGTTTACTTGGTGTTGTTTAGAGGTCTATGCCTCACAGTCGTGGTGGTCCACCGCTGCTTCCCGACCTGGTATCCCGACTCATTAGGTCTACCTGGTCTGGCACTGAGTTTGATGACCTGCAGATCGCCGTGTAGCCTGGCACTGCAGGTTCATCAGGCACTGTCCTGAGGAATTTATCCAATCCAGACTTGAATCTTTCCACAGTGCAGCCAGTGATGTCCCTCACTTCCTTGGGGAGGGTATTGAAAATTTTGGGCCCATCGTGAGTAAGGCTGGAGGCCAGCAGGGTCTTGACCAAGGATCATTTAAATAATCCTTGACTGCTGCTCTGATGTCCTTTGACAGGGCATCAGAGCAGCAGTGCAACTGTGTTGATTAAAACATTTTTGCCCCGCTCAGAAGACTGCGTCGTGCGGCTAGCTGCAAATTCGCCTCCCTTACATGCAGAGGGAGGAGGACCTTGAGTGCAGAGGGGTAACTCAAGTGAACCCACACCAGGGCCTCCGAAATATAATTCGGAGGCCCCGCTATTACCCACCCACGACCAGTTACACCATCCTGAAAATTTTTGGTGATGACAGGCAATTTAGAAAGGAAGTGACAGTCATGTTGGTCTGTGGAGGCTTATGTTTGCGAGTCTGAAAGCTTCTCTGTATGTGTGTTCCTCATCGTATTGGACAAACTTTTATCATTATCATTATTTATTGTTATTGTATGAGTTGAAATCTCAATGAGTCTCCATCACAATCATAAGACAAGTGGATAATTTCTTTTCTTTAGAAACTTACCACTTTATTTCCTCATGGCTAAAATCTAACCAAGCTCACTTCTCCCTCTTCCCCTTCTCTCCCTTCCCTTTCCTTTCCTCACCGTTACTCGCTAAGGGCCATCACACCCTCACATCCTCATCCACACACAGTTGAACAAATATTAATGGCCTCGGTAGAAGTACAATGAACAGGAACATCAATTAGAGGACAATATATATATATATATATATATATATATATATATATATATATATATATATATATATATATATATATATATATATATATGTATACGCTACATTTGTTGTCCCTCAATCCGGGACATTAAGTTAGATATTAAGGCTCCTGTTTGCTATTCTATGATGGAAAAATGTGTGAAGCTGTATATCCTAGTCCCGGATACGTGAAGAAACCCAAGTATAATGTATCACGAGTAAATGCCGCGATAATTAAGGTAAAAAATGACAGTGGTCGGCGAAAGAGACCTATAGAAAGTTGACTTGTGCAAGGTGGAGACTGATGCCGAATGGAGGAAGGGAGGAAGAAAAGAGGTTTGTAGGTACGAGACATTTCACTTTAATACCATTCCGGAAGGAGAGGAAGCAAGAACTGTAGACACATATTAATATATTTCACTCGCTTGTAAATTATTTAGGCTAGTGTCAATGTGGCATCTTAGCATCTACGAGTATTAAGAAAAATACAGCTAACTTTAATCCCTGTCTGGCTATTTATTATTATATTTTACTACGAGTATACATATTTTTCGAACTGTCCATTATAGAGTGAAGTAAAGTATATATTCAATTAGATTCAAGAGAGGTATATGTACGAGGAGTGAAAGGGCCATCTTGATCACTCCTAAGATAAGTTTGGAGTCAAGTGTGTGTGTGTGTGTGTGTCTTGTCATGGTGGCTTCTTGTTCATGTTATTTATTATTATGTTTTGCCACGTAATCCACGAAGGAAATGTCAAGTTAATCCTTCAAGCGATGAAAGTTTTTTTTTTTATATACCTCCTTTGTCCAGAATTTCTTTATTCTTGATTTTTAAATACAAACATGTGAGAAATAGTAAGCTGTATATGTGTATATTTATATGAAGACTCTCTCTCTCTCTCTCTCTCTCTCTCTCTCTCTCTCTCTCTCTCTCTCTCTCTCTCTCTCTCTCTCTCTCTCTCTCTCTCTCTCTCTCTCTCTCTCTCTCTCTCTCTCTCTCTCTCTCTTCATACAATAACGTAACCACGTATATATACACACTTCAATGCATACGAAGCCGTGTTTGAAGGTCGAAGTGTAGGACCACAATGTTACAGCGGCAATCATTGTCTGGACAGGATAATAATTTAGGGTGAATATGATGGTATAATAACATAGGAACATAAGAATTGATGAGACTGCAAGAGGCCAGTTCATAACCTACACGAGGCAGTTTCTTGTCCCCCACCCTTGGAATAATCCAATATTTAGCCATCCTACCTGTCATCCCTATCCATACTCTGATCCAACCGTCTTTTAAAGCTACCTATTGAGTCACCACTTACTACATGTCTACCCAGCCTATTCCAATTGTTCACCACTCTGTTAGTGAACCAATATCTACCTAGGTCTGTCCTGAGTGTGTGTGTGTGTGTGTGTGTGTGTGTGTGTGTGTGTGTGTGTGTGTAGAGATGTGCATCTATCCGGTATACCGGTATTTTCTGGGTGGTACTACCGGTATTACATGTATTAGAAGCCTTTCGGTATACCGGTATTTTAGGCGATTTTTGTCAATTTGTCAGCCTGTCAGCCCATCAGCCCACCATAACACACTCACAACACAACACACTCACCTTCATCTCTATCGTTGTATGTCACCATGTCCTAACACTTCTTTTACTGTACCTAACACAATAATTAACACTCTTGGATGTAAACAAATAATTACTGATTTTCTCATTTTTTCGTTGTTTTCCGTTTTTCTTTGTGGTATGGTTTATTTAGGCTTTACTTTCTATTTGTACTTGGACCCAACTCTGCACTACTACTACTACTACTACTACTACTACTACTACTACTACTACTACTACTACTACTACTACTACTACTACTAACACAATAACAACAACAACAACTGTACCTGATCCTAACGTCATGCCAACAAGTATATACGCTATCCAAGACGTAGCAGTCGCCGTTGCATTATAATATTGAACTAATTGAACAAAATAAAAACCAAACGTGTATGTAAAACCATCAGCATCAGCTATAACAAGAATGAGTACTGATATAATACCGCTAGGATATATACGAGTCTCAGGTGTAGGTGTCTGGCAAGGGGGTTAAATCCTTTCCTTAGAGTTTGTGCAAGTATATAATTGAATAATGTGTATAAGGTTAGGTTCGATTAGCTTATAGTCTGATTAGTCTCCCTCCAGCCAGGCAGACAGATGGAGGGTGGAAGGAGGGAGGAGCTAGCTGGACCCTTGGCTGTGGTGGCCGCTGCAGTTAACGGATCCACGGTCTCGCTTGTTCAATGGTGTACGTGTCGTCATCAAATGTTTATGTGGTGTGAAGAGTGATGAGTTTGCTGGGTGGTGGTGGTGGTGGTAATGGTAGTGGTGGGGAAAATACACAACTTCCGACCTGCAGCAATGAGGGAAAAAAAAGGCTACATGGAGATTTTTTTTAGGTGTATTTCCATTTTGTTGTGGTCAATTTACACTCGTTTAAACTCAACAACATGTTAACTCCTTGTCCTATCTTTCGTTTGGTCATTTCCCTCGCGTTAGTAGTACCAACCTATACATATTCACACACTCAATTCTCCTGAGTAGCAATAATAAATAAAACCCATGGCCACTGCACGCAAATGGGTTGGGTAATGTGTGTCATTACTACCAAGGCTACGACGGACAATTAGCCTCAGGGACTTAACACTGGTACGACCTTGAATAATGATGAAGGAGGTGCGCCGCTGATACCATAATATTACTTGTGGTGGAGCAGACGGAAGGATAACTACCTGATTTTGTAATATCTTCCCCCCCCTTTTATTATAAGATTCAAATGCTTCAGTGTCATGAGGTTTACTATAGCTATAATAATGATAATAATGATAGTAATAAGCCATGTCCTTTGTTGATAATATGCCGGAAGGAGGAACAGGAATGAGGAATGATGAATGCAAAACAACGGACACAATCAACGTAAGCGCGAGGTAGTGGTGGCGGAAATAATGTACTTTTACTATACCTTTGTCTTACCCCATAGAAGAAAAAAAATACAGTAGAAAAAAACCAAGGACATTATAGAGTGAGGTGGCAAGAAAATGTGATATAATAGCTACGTAACATATGGATTTCCCACACTTCATTAAACGTGAAAAAAAGATACGCATTGATTGAAAAAGTTAATCAATATCTGTCATTTTCCTTGCCTAGTGAAGAAGATAAAAAGACACGTATAGATTGAAAAAACTGAGTGAATTTCTCTGTCATTTTCCTTGCCTGGCGCTACAAAGCCCTGCAGCCGTTGGAATAGTAGTGTAGTACGTCAGCCAGCGAAAGTCTTATAACAAATACGGCTGCACGGTGAGGCTGTCGAGTCAACGCACCCGTAGGAGAAACACGAACCCAACCAACTTTCTCTTGACTAACTGGTCGCGACAAAGAGAGAGAGAGAGAGGGGGGGGGAGGTGCAAATATTACATAGACGTCTTACAATGCTTTAGGGCAACGTCCAAATTTGCAAGAGGGGAGGGTGTGGGTGTAGCTAGGGGTGTTAAGAGAGGGAGGAGTAGCTTACGAGAAGGAAGTGTTGCACAAAGTTATGTTCGCTAAGTTATATGTTTGAATTCCGTGTCTGTATACACATAAACCTTGGACTCGCAGCAGTGGCACAACACACAGAGAAGCACTGACCTACCAGAGAGAGAAAGAGAGAGAGAAAAAGAGAGAGAGAGAGAGAGAGAGAGAGAGAGAGAGAGAGAGAGAGAGAGAGATCTTGAGGCGGTTATAATCATGGCCCAGAACGAAGATGTTTTTAAAACGTGGGATAGATTGCAAAAGGCGTAAAATACAGTAATAGGGAGTGGAAATCCTATCCACACCAGTTACTCGTGTATTAGAATGATTACATATGAGATGTATCTGCACCTCCTTATAATAGTGGTTATGAAACATTTAGTGAAGCTTATGTAACCACTAACCACCTCTTTGTACCTTTGTAAAGCGAAAACCTTACAGAATGACTTGCTGGTAGTGTCCGTCGATCATCAGTAGTTAGGTTAGGTTACGTTAGGTTAGGTTAGGTAGTGTTCACGTGAATGTAACCACTGAGGCACTTCATGACCTTTATTGTCTAGCTTGTATATGATTCAAATTCTATTCTGAATGCGTGAAGGAATGTATATAGATCACCTGCAATTGTGGTCGCAAGGAAATATTAAAAAAAGAGGATTGCTGTGGTGGCTGTGTTGGCCGCAGGATTGGTATTGTGTGTGGCGACATGAATTCAGGGCAAACACAGGACGTTCATGGGATCTGTGTGCTGCTCTGGACACCAAACAACACGACGGAAAATGGTGTTATGGAAAGACAAATGATCAAGTTTTCAAACAGGCCGTAATGCAAAATGTTTGATGTCAATTCCTCACGCTTGCTTAATAGGTGAACCAAAACCTCGCGTATGTGTGTGTGTGTGTGTGTGTGTGTGTGTGTGTGTGTATGTGTGTGTGTGTGTGTGTGTGTGTGTGTGTGTGTGTGTGTGTGTGTGTGTGTGTGTGTGTGTGTGTTGAAAAAATAGTTCGTAAGTGTATTTTAACAACCCGACAACCCTCGTCACTAAACACAATGACTCTAACTACACAAATTGATGATTGACCTTCGCTATTTGCCACTCAAGGTCAATTATATCACATATAACCTTCCTTAAAACTTAATTGAACACTGCTTAAGGTGTGTGTGTGTGTGTGTGTGTGTGTGTGTGTGTGTGTGTGGCAGCGGTGTGACGCCTCTCCACTCTGACCTTTGGTGGTGGTGCTAAGAGGTTCACGTAGAAAGAGTAAAGTACCGCCTGTTATCGTGTATGTGTAAGGTTGAGATGTTCTGTGGGTTTCGTCCTGTTAGTTAGTTCGGGCGAAGGCAAGTTGATGTTATTGTCGCCTGTTAATGCTGCTACACCTAATATATTAATCAATTATGTATTCCTCGCTGTCCTTCAGGTATGTTTAACGTTATTTACTTATTGATAGATATTAGATTTTACCAGATTTTTTTTTACCCCGAATTTATTTTCTTTTATGTTCAGTCCAAAATTGAGATTTTTATCATACACAGGAAAGCAATTATATATACTTTAAAAAATCGTTTGATATGCCTAACCGGTTCCTACATGAACATTTGTTATATTTGAGCATAATTATTTTTCTCTTTTTTTCAAACCATATCCCATTCCAATCCTACACATAGTTTGTTTTTTCATTATTTCTCGTATTTATCCGTAATCGACTTAATAGGAATATATCGTGAACTAGTGTTTAAACTGAGGAGGAGGGGGTGGGAGGGAGGGAGGGAGGGTTGGAAAACATATCGTACCGCGCTGCCGAAGCCCTGAGTCCTTCCCTTTGCATGTGTGTACACACACACACACATACACACACACACACACACACACACACACGAAGCAATAACGTAGATTTGATTAAAACTTACAAATATGTATACGTATATGTATATGTATATGTATACGTATATGTGTATATATATATATATATATATATATATATATATATATATATATATATATATATATATATATATATATATATATATATATATATATATATATATATATATATATATATATATATATATATATATATATATATATATACGTATATGTATATGTATATGTATACGTATATGTGTGTGTACTATATATCTTTACTTTGCCTCCTTACAGATAATGATGATAATGATGATAATGATGATGATGATGACGACGACGATGAAGAGTGGTGTGCATATGACGCCCATGGCCACCATCACGCCCAAACCCGCGCCCTCAGTCCACCACGAGGCCGCCCCCGCCAGCTGGAATCCCCCCTGAGGGGAGCGGTGCCTCTCGTCCGTCAGGTGTCTCCCCATAGAGGCGCGCAGCCCACCAGAGACCTCTCACCCGTCCGGGGTGTGTATCAGCGGAGGCAAAGAAGCGCACACGCCCACGCCCACGCACACGCACACGCACACGCACACGCACACGCACACGCACATGGAATACCAGACAAGTGAGTGTTTTATATATATGTATATTTTTTTGTAATATTTGTGGGTGTATTATTATTAATATTATTGTTATTATTTTTATTAATAGTAGTAGTAGTAGTAGTATAAGTGGTAGTAGTAGTAGTAGTAGTAGTAGTAGTAGTAGTATAAGTAATAGTAGTGTTGCTAACACCCTTCCTTCCCCCCCTGCCCCGCCCCGTGCCCTGTGCTCCGCCTTGCCTTGCCCCGCGCCGTGTCCTGCCCCGTGTTTCCCCGGCCAGCGTGTCCCCATCGTCGTAGTCACCCCGTGAAAGGTTCCAAGACGCGCGGGAAAAGTTCCGATCCTTGGAGCGCTGGGTCACCGCCCCCTCTGCAAACCCACACCTGTGGGAGGCCACGCCCCCGCCCACCCACGCCCACCTTCATCACCACCACCACCACCAACACCGGCCCCGCCCACGGTCCCGCCCCCGGCCACACAGCCCCTCCCGGGAGTGGCGTGAAGGGCCCCCCGGCCCTCCCAGGCACCGGTCCCCTGAGAGGGAGTACTTGCGCGCACGCTCGCTGCATGACCTGTCAGCTCGTGTGACAGGGGCGGCGCCCCCCGAGACTGAACGACCACTACCACCACGACCCTTGCCGCAGGTCCATGTACGAGGACACCGAGGAGGGGGGGCGTGCACCTCGGAGGTACCGCTCACACGCCAGCCTGGGGGGTCGCCGCCCCTCGTCACCCTCCCCCTCATCATGCTGCTCATCTTCCTCTGAAGAGAGCTACGTCCCCCTGCCCGAAACACGACGCCCACCAGGCCTGGACAGGGCAACAGCACGCCCACACCAAATGGATCCCCACTACCACGCCCACCACCCACACGCCCACCCACGCCGGACCTTCGACTACCCTGTGAACGGGGGCAGCGCTCCCCTCCACATGAGCCGCGCCATGCTGTCCTACCACGAAGACGCCACCCGCAGGGCACCCAGGGGGGCCAACACTCCCACCACGCCCACCATGCCTAGTACCACGCCCATCAACATTAACACAGCCACGCCCACGCCACAGTTCATACGTGGCGGTGGGCGATACTAAGGACTGCACGCGCGCGCGCGCGCACACACACACACACACACACACACACACACACACACACACACACACACACACACACACACACACACACACACACTTGGCCCCCCCCCCTCCCCTCATTCACTATAACTACAATAACAAGAAGTTATTTTACTTTTAACTTTAGTAATAATAATAATGATAATGATAATGATATTGTTACTATTAATGATAATTAGCTAACATGTGATATTATGTATGTGTGTGTGTGTGTGTGTGTGTGTGTGTGTGTGTGTGTGTGTGTGTGTGTGTGTGTGTGTGTGTGTGTGTGTGTGTGTGTGTGTTTAGGTTTATAAGACAGATCAGCTCAGTGTTGGATAATTAGATAAATAAATATAATAATAATAATAATTATACATATAATTTTCTCCTATTCATGGATAATTATTTTTCGTTTTCTTTAATACAATTATTTCATTCTATTTAAATTTCTTTTGTTTCTTATATAATTTTCGAAAAAAATACACTACTTTTTGTGTTCTAAAAAGTAGATGTGTAATTTTAAATATAAATATATAATAGTTAATATATTATTATTATATATTATTATTATTATTATTTTTAGTCAAGTGCCCCTTAGTCTTTCCCGCCAAAAATTCATCATTATTTAGACAGTTGAACGCCAAAATTCCTTCACATCTGTATAGAATCTAATCGCTTGTATTATGAACTTGCTTCCTTTAATTATTAAGTCGTAAAAAAATAGATTTAGTTCATATTTCTTTTACGTTCTGCCATTATTATTATTATTATTATCATTATTATTATTATTATTATTGTTGTTGTGGTTTTGTTGATAATTTTTTCTTTATTATACATACATATATATACAGTATATTATTATTATTATTATTATTATTATATATATTTTTTTTTATTTCAAAGTAAGATAAAAATATATTGACTGCTTTTCCTACAAGGGAAATATTTTGATTATTATTGTTATTATTATTATCTGCTTACGGAAAATCTTTTGGTTTTTGTTCTAAGTTCAATAAATAAAATAATAAAAAATATATATATATATTTCGTAACTTAAAAACAAAAAAAAAATTTCAGTCAGGTGTATTTGTTTTTTTCAATTGTATATTTTTTTGCTTTATTGTGATAATGTTTGGTTTATCTCTCTCTCTCTCTCTCTCTCTCTCTCTCTCTCTCTCTCTCTCTCTCTCTCTCTCTCTCTCTCTCTCTCTCTCTCTCTCTCTCTCTCTCTCTCTCTCTCTCTCTCTCTCTCTCTCTCTCTCGCTTTCTCTCTCTCTCTCTCTCTCTCTCTCTCTCTCTCTCTCTCTCTCTCTCTCTCTCTCTCTCTCTCTCTTCTCTCTCTCTCTCTCTCTCTCTCTCTCTCTCTCTCTCTCTCTCTCTCTCTCTCTCTCTCTCTCTCTCTCTCTCTCTCTCTCTCTCTTTTCTGTAGTTATAATTTGTGTATTTAATAAAATGCGTTGGTGGGAAGTTCATTTTGTATTATTCTTTTTTTAAATAATTCCTTATATATATATATATATATATATATATATATATATATATATATATATATATATATATATTAATTATTTATTTATTTAGTTAGTTTAATTCTGCACGTAAGTATTTATTAATGTGATTAGTGTTTTAATAGTAAAGGAATAACAGTAATAGTAATAATCGAAGTATAGTAATTATTCAAGTATTAAGTTGTAGCGGAGGCTGTGTCGGCTACATAAGGGTTAGAACAACGACGGCCTTTGGTTTTTGTAGTTTATTGTTGCACGTTGGTTGATATAACAGGTGGCTTGTATGTACACTGGAGACAAATGGTGAGTGATGTGTGAGGGGAGACGGTTTGAATGTCCATGTTTATTTCAATGATAACATCATGAATACTAGCCAATAACACCAAAATAAACAAAGTAACACCACAAAATAAATAAAACAACATAAAACACTTATGAAAATAACTTAAAAACAAGAAATAATTATAATAACAATATTTATTTACTGTTTTAGCCCCGCGGTTTGAATGTGCATACTTATCTCAATGATAACACCATGAATACTAGCCAATAACACTAAAATAAACAAAGTAACACTACAAAATAAATAAAACAACATAAAACACTTATAAAAAGAACTTAAAAACAAGAAATAATTATAATAACAAGTATTTATTGTTTTAGCCCCGCGGTCCGACAGTCGCCATTGTCCACGCCGTAGTTTGTGTAAACAGCGACACGCCATGTCACATATTTCTGGCCTTATACCGCCTATAGAACTTACCTGGGAGTGTGTAGCGGACAAATTGATAAGAGAAAAGTTCCTCCTCACTGCCTTAGACCTTTATTTAGAGCTGTAAGAAAAGGTAAGAGATTTATTAGTGTTTAAAAAATACTTTTCAAACCCTATTAATTTTGAGGTGAAATCTGCCGTTGAAACACACTTATATGGAGGATCAGGACTATGTGAGTATGGGCGTGTGTGTATTTGACTTGGTACAGCATCTTTCAAGTAAGGTTAAGTAGATTGTTAGCTTATATAAGCTTTTTACCCCAAAGTTAGGTACGTGTTGTATCTATAACCGAGCACTGAGAATACGGCATTCGTTAGGTTATGGTTAGGTTAGCTTGTGTTAGGTTAGATTCGGTTCGGTTAGGATAAGTTATATAAGCTTTTTACATCATTATTATTTATATTAATCTATAATCTATCTCTATAATTATCTATATGGTATACGGTCATTTCGTCCACACGTCAGTTCGCCCACACGTCAGTTCGCCCACACTAAAAACTTTATTAAAACGCCAGAGAAACATACAAAGAATCAAATTTCATCATCCTAAAAGTGAAATAGAACGATAACTAATGTCAATAATGCTAAAAATCAAATAAAATGAAACTAATGTCATTATTCTAAAACTAAAATAAAAGTGAGCATTCGGGTAAGATGCATGTCATTAGCTTTACTGGTCCATTAAAATGTTAGTAAGCCTTGAGAAATTATAATGAGGATCTCTCGCCTCTCGCCGCTAAAACTATACAATCACTACTCCAGCCCTTTCTTCTTTTTTTTCCTTCCCTACATAGTATACATAGTGTACTCAGCATATCTGTGAAGGTTTCAGGCGGCGGGGAAACCATTATTTACCTCGCAAAACGTCTTTGAAGTTATGTTATGTTAGGTTGGTTAAGTTAGATTGAGTTATGGTTAGGTTAAGGTTGGTAGGTTAGGTTACTGTTATGTTATGGTTAGGTTAGGTACAGTTCAGTTAGGTTCGGTTATATAAGATTTAAAAATTTTATTACCTTAATCCAGAAAAAATTGAAGGCTGAGAACCCCAACATAACCCCAACTTAACCCTCAATAATCCTAACCTCCCAACATAACCCCAACTTAACCCTCAATAACCCCAACCCCAACATAACCGCCCCCTTTCCCTTCACAGCTGTTCGTTCCTCCAGTCAGACAACTCTAGACTCCTTAGACTGTGGCAGACTGAGAGAGAGAGAGAGTATATTTATTTATTTTATTTTATTATTATTATTTGTGTGTGTGTATTTAATAGTTAATCAGTGAGTCAATCAGTTAATTAGTTAGTCAATGAATTAATACCAAAAACTACAATAATAATTTCTCCACAGAGCAAAAATTCACCAACACCACCACTGATGCTACTCCACTACAGTCTACCACAGTTGGGAGGAGCGTCGGGGCGGGCCAGCATAGAGGTGGAGGCTTGGCAAGGCGCGGAGAGAGGTGTGCCCCGGCCGCATCTGCGTTATATAGATTAACAGCCAATACTTTTGCCGATGAAAATGATGACCAGGTATGTGTGTGTGTGTGTGTGTGAGTGTGTGTGCGTTTGACTGCTCTTTCAAAAATTTTTCCTCAAACAGAAAAACTTATTTAATGAATATTATTATAAATTGAAAAATCTACAACTTTTATTCATATAATTTTTATGTTTTTGTGCGTATTTTTTTTCTTCTTTTTTTGTGGCCCAAAAATGTTCACCAGAAATTAGGTCGAATTCGTTTTTGCCAATTTACTCCGAAAATATTTGTCCTACAAAAATAACATCCGTATATAAATTTATTGGCCTTGATGAGATCTATAAGATACTGTTGTCAGTTTTCCAATACGTATCTTAGTTTAGGAGAAAATGTAAGTTTTGTTAAAGTTTTGTGAAAAATACAAATTCATAGATATCTCCATTACTTATAATCCGATTTCATTCTACTATGGCTCAAAATAACGGGCTTTTTATGCTCTTTCTTAAGTATTCTATACAACTTTTACATAAGTATCATAGTTTTCGAGTTATTAAATAACGAAATTTCATGAAAAATTTCACCACCTCAGAAACTCATGAAAATTAATACATTAAGGTTTTCAATGATGACGAACACGAATATAGACTCAGTTTTATCATTACTATAATATTAAACACTAAATTACCTTAAATAACCTAATAATAATAATAATAAAAATGATAATTATTCTAATCCTCTCACTTTCCTTACAGCCACAGAAGAGCCTTGGATCCTCTTCCATCGACTACATGGAAACTCTCACAGACCTTGTGCGTGAATATACTTTACGCACACAGACAGTCACAGCCACTGAAAAGTGTGTACGCTCCATAAATACATGTGTGTGTGTGTGTGTGGGATTCTTGGGAGGTTGAGAGATAGACTGATTGAGATAGAGAGAGAATAATTGTGACAGATTGAGAGAGGGAGAGAGAGAGGGAGGGAGAGGAGAGAGGGAGAGAGAGAAGGGAGAGGGAGAGGGAGAGAGAGAGAGAGAGTGAGAGAGAAGGGAGAGGGAGAAAGAAATAAGAGATTTGTAGGTCTAATTATTATTATTATTATTATTCTTTCTTTAAATATTAATGATTTATGGTTATTATTGTGTGTGTGTGTGTGTACATGTATGTGTGTGTATGTGTGTGTTTATTTCTCGTGGGAGCTTACACGTATTCATGTTTGTCCTGTGTACAGTAAAACCTCGATATAACAGACCCGCTTATAGCAAATTTAGGATATAGGGAACATCAAATCCTGGCCCAACCAAGTCGGATATAACTAACCAATATTTGTTTTATCCGAGGCGCGGGGTGAGCCGGCCGGACTCTCCCCAGCTGTACCAGTGGTCAGAGAAATGGCAGATGCAGTTTAATGTTAACAAGTGTAGCATTATGAGCGTAGGTAAAGGTAAAGGTCTGTAGACTACACATATAAATGACACTATTTTAGGAAGGTCATATAGTGTGAGGGACTTGGGAGTTCAAATAAACAGTGACTTGCCCCCCAGGGAACAGTGTATTATAGCTAGAAATAGGGCCAACAGATACTGGGATTTATTAGTAGGTGTGTGACAAATAGGAGTTTCTGAGGTCATTCTGAGGTTGTATTTAGCGCTAGATTATGCAGCTCAGTTTTGGTCCTCCTCCTTCTTTTGTAATGATCAGTGCCCCGGGAACCCCATCTCAGACCCCAGACCAATGCCCCGGCTTACCGACACCATTGAACATATTTTTCCGAAGCAGACAGTCGCCCCGGAATGGAGACAGACTATTAGTAACCAATTAACGAAACTGTTGGACGGGACGGATAGAGAGGAGGAGGAGGAGGGGGTGTCCGGGGTGGAGGAAAGTGCCTTGTCCCCCCTGCCCCGCCTAAACTGAAGGGGAGGAGGTGGGGGAGGTGCCAGCCGGGGCAGGACAGCATTTAGAGAGGATGGTGTCTGAAGCGAAGAGATTACTGAGAGCTAGTTCTAAGAGGTGGGTCTCTCTCTCTCTATCTCTCTCTCTCTCTCTCTCTCTCTCTTCTCTCTCTCTCTCTCTCTCTCTCTCTCTCTCTTCTCTCTCTCTCTCTCTCTCTCTCTCTCTCTCTCTTTCTATATCTCTCTATCTCTAAAATTCATCCTTCCCTCTATCTCTAAATTTTATCCTTACTTTCTCTCCTTATCTTTATCATCTATCTCTCTCTCTCTCTCTCTCTCTAATTCTACCTCTCTTTCTATCTTTAATTTTTCTTCTATCTCTAAAATTCATCCTTTCCTTGCTCTCCTCCTCCTCCTCCTCCTCCTACTCCTACTCCTACTCCTACTCCTACTACTACTATAATCTAACTTTGCTTTGGGGGGTTAGGGATGTACTCTACGTGTGTGTGTGTATGGAGTTGGGGAAGCTGTGTGTGTTTGTGGGGGGGGGGGGGAATTGAGGATGTAGTGTACGTGTGTGTGTGTGTGTGGGTGGGTTGGGGAAAGATGTGTATGTATGTATGTATGTAATGAATAATAATAATGATAATAATAATAATAATAGTAATGCTATGCCCGGCAGGAGTTGGTTCCCTTGCTCATTGCTGGGGCCGGACACCAAGCACACCCAGGCCCGCGGGAAACCCTTTTAAACCTTCTCCTCACCTGCCCCGCACACCTCCGCCCCGCTCCGAAATTCCCTCTCTCTGTCTCTCTGTCTCTCTGACTCTCTGTCTTACTGCAGTTATTAACGAGGGGGGGAGCGGGACCCTGAGGTTAGGGAGGCAGCCCTAACTAGCTTGGCTGTATTAACCCATACCTTAATGACTGATAAATTACCCTAATTAGTTGATTAGCTGTACAGACACTCAGACAGACACCCGCCCCGGCCACTGCCCATCCTACCCTGAGCTTAGTTTAGTCCTGATGTCCTTAGGGGCGTGGGGTTAGAGGTGGGGCGGTTAGGGGCGGTAATTGACCTTAATTTAGCCTTACTAGAGGAGCAGGTATCCGGGACGGGGCAGACAGGACACGAGAGGGAGGTCGGGGCAATAGCATAGAGGCCATAGCTATCTTACTATCCTTCCTATTAGCTGACCTTATCACCTCTATACCCTCCGGGGCAGACCAACAAGATCCATATACCCGGCCCCCGCCCCTACCCCAATGCCCCGCTATAATGGCCCTTCAGGATGTGCTAGGCGGGGCAGGGCAGGCTGAGGTGGCCTTATATACCCTACATAACCACCTGGGTAGAGAGTGGTAGCCCCATGGCCCCAACTGGACCATTTCCAGGGCAGTATCTTACCCCGGCTTGTAGATATCTTAGCCAAATTAGACACATGGCCTGGGGCAGCCTTAGATGCCTTCATGGCACTCTTCACCCAGCTGACCCACTGCCTTGGCCCCACAATAACAGCTAACACTCTCGCCCCGCTCTTCACAGCCACTATGGAGGGGGCGGAGGGCTTGAGGTATTCCTAGGCAGACAAATTAGCATTTTTTGGCTATCCGGGGCGTGGTTAGAGGCACCGCTATATACATTCAATACTCTTATGGCTGCCCCGAGACAATCTGAGGCTGTATTAGCAGCTCTATGGGGCAGTGTAGTCCATGCGTGCCCCGGGGTGTGGGTGCTCTGGGGCGGGGCGGTAGCCGGGGTGGGGGAGGAGTGCCTGGGGCAAGGTAGTGCCGGCGCTGGTAACACTAGCATCGGATTCTGATATTAGGGTGAAGGCTGCCTACACTGACTCCCTTGGCCACGGTCCTAACTACCACTAC
>JAXIVD010001120.1:5000-12500 GCA_036785275.1 Cancer borealis
TCAGACTCAAAAGTCTGACAATGTCCAGAACCTCCTTGCGAGAAGTTCCTGGACAATAAACCCTAGGTGGAGTTCACCGCCAGTTAGATGGTAATTATACAACCACACACTCGTCGTTCTCACTCGGCACGGTAACCTGGTCTTCGTATAGACAGGGCCTTACTGTCTAGCTACACAAATTACCCCTTACCTAACAGGCCAATCGTAAAAACCCACTCCCTTAGACATGAGGAGGTTACACATGGAATAATGCCAAATTGAGGAGAGTGAACGAGCGGAGATGTGTTCATGGTGGCTGCTAGCTGGTAACTGACTCTCACCCTCTACACAGTCTGGCTCACACCACCAAGGGAGTGTTACCAGATGAGGCTCTCTAATTGCGGCCGCCTTCTCGGGCCGTCCCGCGCTCCGCCTCTAGCATAGCCTAATAACTTCTCTTTTTCACAAAATCACTGCTCTGCTCATAAGCAACCTAGAGAGATAATAAGCATATGAGAGGATGCAGGAAAAAATTGTCTACAAGATAGGATACGTTGCAAAACAAAGAAGAAAGAAGGAAAGTCTGGAAAATTAGGAGAACGAAGAGAACTGACGTTAAAGTAAAAACACTAAGCAAGACTCACCTTAATTCTCGCTGGCAACTAATCACCCACGACTGCTCATCTGTTCCCGCTCTCTCTCTTTCTCTCTTCCCGCCACGCCAGCTCCCATGACTTGCCGCGCCTCTCCAAACACCGCGTGGGTCCTCATAACACAAAGGGCATAACCCACCTTCCTGTCACGTAGACAAGTAGCCTTGTGAGGCTAACAATTCCCGTTCTTTCTCGCCACATACTTTGCCTCCCCACTAACACAAAAGATATAATTCTCTTCCAGGCCTAGCCGTACTCAGCTGACACAAAACACACTCCCACATATGTGGAAAGCACACACCCTCTACGACACCTCGCATGCCTTTCCACTCCTTCTCCTCAGAGAAACTTCACTCTACTTCCACGGGGCCGGACTAACCCTCTCCAGTCGACACTACTGTCACTGGTAGAGCCTTCAACGAGTGTCATAGCCTCAGCGTAGCCTTCTTCCTTATCATCCTCTTCCTCTTCCTCCCTGTTCGCCTCAGAGAATCTTCATTCCTCTGTCGGGCCTGACTCTCGTCTTCTCTCAATGATGTTATGGATACGGGCGGAGCCCGCAACAATATATATATATATATATATATATATATATATATATATATATATATATATATATATATATAAATATATATCATTAGTGTAAATGGAAATTTTGCTGTATATGTGACATTGAAATTTGATGAAGATTACGCTTTAAGCTTTTGATTTCATGTATGAATTTGCTTTTCTTCTTTATTCACCTTTAGGTCATTGTCATCAGTAATAACCAATGGTGTAGGAGCCAACACTCTTTTGCTGGGAAATCAACTTAACCCTTCATCAGCTGTTGCTCAGAAGATGACAGACACACTTCATGCTGAGCTTGAGGCACACTCTATATACAAGGATGAAGATAAGAACAGCAATCTATTGATTGGTCCAACACTTCCTGGCAAAAAAGAGGTAAAATTTATTAACAAATTTAGTAGATATCCAGTTGTGTTTTTTGTTCCTTTCAAGGTAGTGGCCACAAAATCATCATCACTGACACTTTGGTTTCATATGGAGAGTACCATGCAAGGAATAATTAAGGCCGAAATATTTCCAAATGATTGTCCACAAATATCTGTATTATATGCAATTTTGCACCTGCCCTTCGTCTGCTTTTATACATATTATTTGTGACTTTCATGTATATTTCATATTTCACCCAAAACTTGTGTTGTGTTGCCTATCTACACTTCTTGTTATGTCCATTTTATCTATCATAGTCAATGTGTATATCTATTGATGTACAGTAGAGCCCCATTTAGAGGTACTAGCATGAGCGAAAGTGATAGCACCCTCGATGCAGATGCTAATGTCACCAAAATGGTCTCAGTCATGGAGTGCAACAGTAGCATATGTGTAGCTTCAAAACTATGTGAGCACGTCTGTTTATAGGCTGAGGCTGGCACTGCAGGTTGAAGTGTGCGTCTCTACCTCTGCGACGGTCCTGTAGAGCAATTAAGTTCTACAAAGGAGGCTGTGAAGCCCAGAAATACACAATAATCATATTATAAATGAATATACAACCCACTATTCATGAAATGATACCAAGTTAACATAGAGTAACGGGTTTATTGAAGGTTGGCGGAGTGAGGAGCTAAGTGACTCGGCTGCTCTTCCGGTAGAGCAAAGAAACTTGGTTAGAAGCTTCTGAGGTGGGATAGAAGCTTCTGAGGTGGGATAGAAGCTTCTGAGGTGGGATGGAAGCTTCTGAGGTGGGATAGAAGCTTCTGAAGTGGGATGGAAGCTTCTGAGGTGGGATAGAAGCTTCTGAGGTGGGATAGAAGCTTCTGAGGTGGGATGGAAGCTTCTTAGGTGGGATAGAAGCTTCTGAGGTGGGATAGAAGCTTCTGAAGTGGGATGGAAGCTTCTGAGGTGGGATAGAAGCTTCTGAGGTGGGATAGAAGCTTCTGAGGTGGGTTAGAAGCTTCTGAGGTGGGATAGAAGCTTCTGAGGTGGGTTAGAAGCTTCTGAGGTGGGATAGAAGCTTCTGAGGTGGGTTAGAAGCTTCTGAGGTGGGATAGAAGCTTCTGAGGTGGGTTAGAAGCTTCTGAGATGGGATAGAAGCTTCTGAGGTGGGTTAGAAGCTTCTGAGGTGGGTTAAAAGCTTCTGAGGTGGGATAGAAGCTTCTGAGGTGGGTTAGAAGCTTCTGAGGTGGGATAGAAGCTTCTGAGGTGGGTTAGAAGCCTCTGAGGTGGGATGGAAGCTTCTGCGGTGGGTTAGAAGCCTCTGAGGTGGGATGGAAGCTTCTGAGGTGGGTTAGAAGCCTCTGAGGTGGGATGGAAGCTTCTGAGGTGGGTTAGAAGCCTCTGAGGTGGGATGGAAGCTTCTGAGGTGGGTTAGAAGCCTCTGAGGTGGGATGGAAGCTTCTGAGGTGGGTTAGAAGCCTCTGAGGTGGGATGGAAGCTTCTGAGGTGGGTTAGAAGCCTCTGAGGTGGGTTAGAAGCCTCTGAGGTGGGATGGAAGCTTTTGAGATGGATTAGAAGCCTCTGAGGTTGGATAGTGCTCCAAACGAATCACAGACAAACAAGCACACTTCACTCACTCACACGCAGCCACACACACGTGCTTATATAGTTTCAGTCCTAAACATATTTACAGGATAACACAACCAAACTACTACATCATTCAGCAACATTCAGCAGCAGCACGATACACTGAAATACCTATATAAATCCCTTACTATACTTGTTGGTACAAAAGATTTCTTATATCTATTAGTGGGCAGGGAGAGTCTTCTTCCTTAGCTTAGGAATACATAAGATTGGTGTAAAGGATGGGTCAAATCTTGCATGATTTTCTCAACCTATTTCATTGCAAGTCCCTGATACAAGATGCCTAATGTTTTAGTTTTTGCACAGTTTCTTACTTTTCTTTACAATTTTGTTGATTTTATTTTTGTCTTAGCTAGTCAATTTGCCATACTAAGCAGTACTTGAAAAGCATAAGGTAGATTCTGTAGTTGAATATAGATTAATAAATTCATCAATTGATTCAACAGCTTTGGTAGACACACCTGAATGCTTGTACTATTTCATACTGATACTATTTATGTCAATAACCAATGCTTCTCTTATTTCTATGCAGAACACTAATGGTAGTAGTTTGGCAACTAGCAACCAGCCACCCCCATTCCCCCAAAGTCTAGAGCAGCTGTTGGAACGTCAGTGGGAGCAGGGTAGTCAGTTCCTGATGGAGCAAGCCCAACATTTTGACAGTAAGTATTGAATAAAAATCTGTATGATTTTCACAATATCATCAGGTTGTGGTAAGGTAAGGTAAGGTAAGGTGCATGGGTTTCAGTTCCGGTATCCACCAATGAAGATGCTCTCCAGAACGTCAGCTGGCAAGCCCAACCCCCCACTGTGGTGCCCGACCACAGCAGTTCCTCCCCAGTAAACAGCTTAAGTATCACAAGCCCGGGCGGGGACTCGATCTGCCGACCAAGCAAATGCAAGGCCAGCGCGCTACCACTGTACTAGCCAGGAGGCTAGTATTTTTTATATATTTACATTCTATACATTGAAACACATTTTATTGAAAGTCCCCAAAGTTCCCTTTTAGTATTTTAAGAAAATTAAATTTACTCCTTGTAGAATTATATATATATGTTAATGTCTTTCAGTTGCATCATTGTTGTCATGTCTACATCAACTGAGACAAGAAAATGTTCGACTAGAGGAGACTGTCAGTTCTCTCATATCAAGAAGGGATCACCTCTTGGCTGTTAATGCACGCCTCTCAGTTCCTCTCAACTCTCCAACACCCGTTAGCACTTCATCACCAGTGGGAGTGAATCCTACCCCTTCATCAGTATCTGCCTCTTCATCTAATTCTTCTTCATCATCATCCACCTCTGTTCCTGCTCTCACCACATCAGTACCCTCCCACAACCTCAATCCACGGCCATCAAGTAGGGGTTCTGCTCCAACACCCCTTCCTCCACGACCTCATTCTCAGGGACATCACCAATCTGGTTAGTGATTATGCATACATGTACATATTATTAATCTATTTATATACCAAGTTGTTATTCCTTTAAAGGGAAGTAGCAAAGATGGATCAACAGGACTTGTGGAGACTTTTCTCTCGCCACCCCCTTTGCGCCTTGTCTTTTTGTAGAAGAGTATACAGAAGAGAGACTTCCCAGACCCCTTGCTCCGTCCCTTTAGTCACCTTTTTACGAACCACAAAGTTTACGATGGTAGAATTCTTGGAGCCCCCACCACAGAGCTTATGATGATAATAATAAAGCTAAAAGGGTTGTGCTTGAAGCAAAAGTTTTTGTGAATAAAAAGATGATGGGAAATTTCCAGGAAAATATAATATTTTGGAGGAGGTGACTATTTTGAAGGACTGCTAAATGTAGAGGAGGATAGAGAGGCTGAGCTTGTTGTAGTTGGAAATGAAAATGGAATAAATATGTGTTAGTAGAGTTGAATGAAACAGATTATGAAGGTGGTGGTACAAGGGGAAGTAAGACATGGAAGAGGAGAGAGCTGCAGGTTTGGATAGATGTGCTGTAGAATGTGAAAAATAAGTGGTGATGCAAGTGTATTTGAGGGGTTTGTAAGTTTGCTGAATGTGTGTTTCGTGACCAGAATGGTATCAATTGATTGGGAAGTGCACGTGTAGTTCCCTTTAACGTGTAAAAGTAAAGGTAATAGGTGTGAATATACTAGGTTTAGGGATGTAAGTCTACCGAATGTAATAAGTAAAATTATGGTAGGGTGCTGATAAAGATCAGATAGGATACATAAGATGTTATTTGCAAGGAGTAAAGAGCTGTGCAGATCAGGGGCTGTACACACAAAACTTGTTACCAACAGCTAACAGCTGTTAAGGCGAAGAAATTCCTGTTAGCCTTAACATTTTGTTAACAGACATACACAGAACTTGTTTGAGTCTTAACTGCACTGTAACAGTGTCAGGGAGCACCTTTACCTCTTAGCAAGCAGATGTTAGGATGGCGGCCCAAGTTCTGGAGGATTCTCCAACAAGTACTAACGAGGATGTGATCAATCTTCTTTGCTAAACCAAGTCCAGCGGTACAACTCTGGTCTCTGATACTAAGAACCTGAAATTCTCAACCTTCTGGATTTTGCAAAATTCAGGAGAGAGCTGTTGGTGTTCCTGGTACCAGAGCCATGGGGACCAACACATAACTCGTAGCCAACTCTCTCAGTGCCAGTGGCAGTATTGAAGTCATCCAAGACAATGAGTGTGTCCCGGCGGGGCCATTGGTCCAGTGCGGAGTCAAGTTTGGCATAAAACATCTCCTTGTCAACCTCTCACATCTCGGTAGAAGCATACACTACAACAAGGGACATAAAGCCTAAAGTGTGCTTCAGTCTCAATTGCATTATATGCTTTTCAACCGGAGTAACCTCAATAATGGACGGCTGAAGTCTGCTGGAGACACCTATAACTACTCCCTTAAGACGGGCACCATTGCTCATGCCGGACCAGTCGTAGGTAAAAACCTTGATCTTGCCACTGCCAGGCTTCTTCATCTTGGAGAGTCCCACTATATCCACCTGCAGCCTATTGAGCTCATTCGATACATGAGGCAGTCGGTGGTCCTCTGAAAGATTCGGGATGTTCCAGGAGCCCACATGCAGAACCTGCTGAAGGTTTACCCCAGAACTGGTTTAACGGTCAGTAACCACTTCAGCAGCCCTTCTGTCACCCCCAGAACTAAAAGCAAGGCGAGGGGGTCCTCTCACACCATTCAGGATTCAGGTCCTGTAGGCTTTGCCCTGCACCCATTATTTGGTCCACCAGGTGGTTGGACCACCAAGCAAAACTGGCTTGGGGTTGCTGCCGTGGCCTCGCCCATGATTAGATCCTAGACCCCGGCTTCTACCTCTTGTACTGTTTGTGGTGATGGAGTGGTTTTCTGGGCAGGTGTTGCAAACCCCACCCCAACCAGCCAGATCAGGGCTGGGCTGACTGCTGGACAAGGGCAGGGATGCAGAAACTCTGAGCAATAAGTTCCTGTCTGACCCACTATTTCACCAATGGATGGCTATTGACTCAGCACAGTGAATTCATCTGCCCTTTATATGGTGTTGTTTTGAATCTACCTGGATGTCCAGCATACCTTCACTGTTATGGTCCAGTGAGGGAGCCAGTTTAGTCGCCAACAACTTGACTGTGCAGCTGGTAATAAAAGTAATAACAGTAATAAAACAATGCAAATAACTAGAAGAATTATAGCTTTCAGTAAAAACATTACAAAAGCACAATCAATTCACATTGAATTTATGTCCCATTGTATCTCATGCCACCATGTTTGTATTAAGTTTTATGTTATCTCATCCTACCTTGATTCGGATATGGTAAATAAGATGATGGACAAGATATTATATGTTTATTTAGGAGTTCATTAAATGTTAGTTTATTGAGTTAGGAGTTTACTGTAGTTAAAACATGTAGTCCTTCGAAATTAAAGTAATTTTATTCAAATGTGTTTTGGTGAAGAATTTCAGTCTCCTGTTTGGCAGAGCATTGTGAATGCAACAAATTATGGTATTGGCATGAAAAATTTCAGTCAGCTGTATGGCAAAGCATCATGAATACAACATGGTCATGACATCACACACTTAAGTCTCAGTAATTTTAATTATCACGATGAATGGAAGATTCCAGAAAAGCACATAGATATGCTTAGGCAGAACTACCTTCCAGATGATAACTGTTGTCAGTAGTAGTAACAGTAGATTAAAATGACTTATTTTCTGCTTCAGGAGGTAACAATCACACAGTAGTTCCACCTACTACTGGAGGTGGAGGAGGGCATAGAGGGGCATCTCCACATGATAGAAGAGGACCATC
>JAXIVD010001120.1:20000-37500 GCA_036785275.1 Cancer borealis
TAACGTAACCCCCCAAAAAAATATTGTATTTTTTCCAAAGAGAATGCAAAAGAAATATAATCTGGTTTTATTAAATTAATTACCTTAAAGATGGGTTGATTTGTGCCCGAGGAAGACGATGGGGGAGAATTGTTATTGTTTTGTTTCAATAGAAACATATCAAGAGAAGTCTGCTTTTTCCTGCCTTTCAAAATGTGATGGAAATGCGTCAGAGCAGTGTCATTAAATAAAGCAGCAGCACGACTTGTAGCTACTTTTTCAGGATGATTTTTTTCTACAAATTCAGAAATATCCTGCCACTTTGCCAACAATACCTTTATGTCACTCGTAGAGGTAGCCTTCTCCTTTACAATTTCCTCCTCCGAGGATCCAATCTCTGTCACTGCTGCTAAGTGCTGCTGCTCCTGAAGCTGCAGGAGTTCATCTGTTGTCAGCTCCATGACCCATGGTAACACTATAGTAATTATTATAAGATAATAGCAAAAATATGCACAAAACTAAAAGAAAAGCACTGGGAAAACACAATGGATGCTTCCACAACAAGATATCCACGTGAACTGAGCGAGTGTTTCTCACGCTCGTTGGGAGAGCGTGTGCGAGCCTAGCTGTCACTGTATGAACCACGCTCGTAGTGCGGAATTCTACTCGTAAAACTAGATAAAATTTTGCCCGAGCCTTGGCTCGTTCTACAAATTACTTGTTACCTGGTGCACTCGTAATGCAAGGTTCCATTGTAATTAACCACTCAATAACCGCTTTGTTTTGATTTTGGAGGCATACACACCACTTGTAGCAATCATCAGTTTCAGTTGGACAGAGGCTGTAAAAACATCCCTCCCTACATTTATGTGATGATTTGTCCCAATTCTGCATAAGTTTTATTTAATACCATGTCTTAAAGGTCAACAGAAAGGCAACCTGCTAGTGGAAATCTAAAAGGAAATCGGTTTTAAACAAGCAGTTGTTGTGTTTTGGTTTTCACGACATACACGCTTTGGTAGCAGTCATTAGTTTCAGCTAGACAGCTGCTATGAACACTTGTATCTGCCTACTTTTACTTGATTATTTGTCTCAAGTTAATCTAAAAGTCCTGCAAAATGGCAACTTGCTAGTGGAAAACCAAAATTAAAACACTGTGAACAAATGGGTTTAGATAGATGGCAAATAGTGACTCGGGTTCGACTCAAAGAAAGCTTCCAATAAATTGAGTCATCTTTCGTACCAAATTTGCTGGTTAAATGACGAACTACCTGTATTTTATATTTGATTAATTTATTTATTATTTTTTTTACATATTAATTTTCATTATTATTTTTAGGCTGAGAGAAGCTGCTCCAGAAAAGGTCACTGTGTTCTTTCGTATACATGTGTGTTTAAGTCAGCATTGACATAATTCTCTAACTTTGTGTATTTTTGTACCTGAGACTCATCTTTGATTGCTAGATCAGTTGAGTATATGTTGATGACAATGGCAATCAAGAATTTGTATGGTAGTACATACTGGTTTTGGTTTATTTACATTGCTCTGTTAACGCAGCTTGTTTATTATGTAATAAGAATTAAAAAAAATGTAGATATATGATAACACTGCTCAAGCTCTAAGGAACAATTCACAATAGAAAACATGACTTTTCACATGAGCATACTGTTCCAGTTATGATAATTTTGAAATGTACCATGATGATTTTTTCATAAAGGAAATTGTTGCATCCATTAAATTTTGAAATTGTTTTTCCTTGAGAAGGTGAAACATATACAGTAGAATCATGTTTAACTGAATGGCACGGTAGGGGGACTTCAGATGAATAAAAAACCTAATGACTGAGTTTTACTCATAAATTTTCCATATAAACCTGGAATACAACTCCGATTCAGTCGTTAAATCGTTAAACTGAAGCATTTTTTTTTTTTTTTTTTTTTTTTTTTCTTCTTCTCTCTCTCTCTCTCTATCTCTCTCTCTCTCTCTCTCTCTCTCTCTCTCTCTCTCTCTCCCGTGTGTGTGTGTGTGTATTTACCTAGTTGTAGTTGTAGTTATGTGGTCCTGTCTCTGTTTCTATATTTGTCCACTTCTTTCATTTGATGTACATTCAAACTTCTCTTTCCCTCCTACACTCCTTTTATACTATTCACCCTTTAGTTCGTTAAATCCAAGAGTGGCTATTTCTCCTCTATTCCCGTAAAAAGTGTGTGTTTTTGTTAGGTTTCGAGACCATGCTGATATTACCGGCAATTAACATGTCAACTGGCTATTATTTCTGCTATTATACTAGGATGCCATCATTTCACAAAAGTCCCAACCTATGATTATTTCTATTCTTTTTGCTCCTTTCTATTTAGCCATTGGCAATCCTGGTCATGACCTCTGATGTCTGGCGCTTGGTCCTTTTTTGCATTAACTAACGTACTGCTCAGTAGGCATCAGATGGCTGAAAAATTCTTCTGATATCTTTGAGCTGATTACAGACGAGCGTGATATTACTCGTGTATCCTATTTTATCGTGAACCCTCATGGCCGCCACAAGTACCCAACAAATATTGCAAAACTTACCTTCAAAGGGCAAGATCTACCAGACTGTATACCTAAGTGGAATGTAAGGTTAAACCTTACATTCCTTCCCCCCTGTCAGTGTCAAAGCTACTGGAGATTGGACATCCAGCAAAATGCTGTAGATCCACCTCATGTTGCCCTGCATCTGCCTCACCCGGTAATACCCCATACAAAAGGTCCTTCAATAAAATGCATTTGTGCAAACTGCACTCAAGAACATAATGTCTTGTTCCGAGGCTGTCCTATCTACAAATTTGAATCAAAGGTTGCTGTCCTCCACTTCCAACATTGCCTAACTCTCAAAGAAGCTAGACAAGAAGCCTATCTCAGTGGTTTGGAACCGGTTTCTCTCAGCCCATCTCCCATAACATCTCACGGACCACGGCTAGTACTACCTTTCCAACTATCACAACCTATCCTCCTTTCTCTCCCACTCCTCTTGTTCCTTCATTTAGCACAATTACCTCTTCCATTGTTATAACATTCTTCATTCCCATCTCTTGCTTTTTCCCCTTCCACTTGTCTCACCCCAACTGTAGTTCCTTCAGTGCCAGTGACCACTTTTCTTTACTAAAGCCTGACAATCCCACCTCTACTCCTACATCTTCAAGCCTTGCTCTCCTCTTACGCTGTATTCGCACACAAAATGCCAAACGTCACTCCTGTGCTTCCCCTCCAAACCGGCCACTGATCCTACTTCATCCTTAATTACAAAAAGGTCTTCAACCTCCTGCCAAGAAACCTTTACTTCCACTTTCTTCTCTCCTCTTTTCCTTAGTGAGACTATCTCTGACAAAACCTTTCTCTGCTATCTCACTTCCTTTCTTATCACATTCAACTTCTGATAACACCATCTGTGTTCCAGCAGAAGTTCATCCGCCACCCTGTGACCTCCCCACTCTCCTACCCCTCACCTTACTCCTACACCTGCATCTTGCCCTCTCCCTTCCCCTCACCCTTTTCTCCCTTTTTTCCTCCTAACCATTCAGCTGCATCTCTTCTTGATTATTCTTTACCTCCTGGATACTCCAGTGAATGCGTTATATTAGGTTGCTGCCATCCGCTTCAAACATGCCCTAATACTCAAAGAAACTAGACAAGAAGCCCATCTCAGTGGCTTTTAACATGTTTATCTTTCTCAGGGCATCCCTTTTCTTGAACTCTTGTCTACTCATGCCAATTACACTCCTGTTTTTACTGATGGCTCTGGTTTTGCTGTTCTTTAACAAACCCACATCCTCCATCTGACCTAGCCAGTTCACTAGTAACTAACCATTCTTTCTGTCCCCATACTTTGCCTTGCTGTTATTTCTTTACTCTGCCGTCTGCCTTTTAGCTTAACATATCGTGTTATGACCTTTGATGTGTGGGGCATTAACTCACTCATTTCTTTCTTTAGTGTTGTTAAATGCATTTCTTCTAATCTTTCCCGTGCCATATGGCCTTTGTTGCCTGGCACATTTTCCCCCCCACATTACAATTACAATTCTAATCTTTCCTTATATATGTTAGGTCTTCCAAATATGGCACCATCTCAGTTGATATTCTCTGTATTCTTTCCAATTTCAATACATGCTTTATCTTATGCAAGGACCATATTACTTCTGTGTATTCAAGTTTTAGTCTAATCATTGTAGTTATAATTTTGTTCATATCTTCATCTAGGAAGTGAAAAGCCATCCGTATATTTCTTAGCATCTGGAATGTGCTGCCAATTATTCTATCTATATGTTTCTCTGATGATAAGTTGTCCTGTGTTACCACTCCCAGATCTTTCTCTTCTTTTTACTATTGATATAATATTTTGTTCTAACTTATACGTCCATGAGGGTCTTCTTGCACTCTTTCCCATTTCCAATAGATGGCATCATTTTTGCATTGAATTCCATTTCCCATGTCTTGCTCCATTCATATATTTTGTTTATATCATTCTGTAGCTTCTCGCATTCCTTGTGGTTTCTTATCTTTAGTGATTTTGCATCATCTGCAAACACACTTATGTAACTGCTTACTCCTTCTGTCATGTCATTTACATATACTTAAAACATTATCGGTGCCAAAACTGATCCCTGTGGTATTCCACTTTTCACTTCTCTCCATTCAGATTTTTCATCCTTTACCACTTCTCATTACTCTTCCTTTGAGGCAGTCTTCCATCCATTTTTTTTTTTTTTCTTTCTTTCTTTCAATCCTCCAATGTATTCCAGCTTCCATAGTAATTTCCTGTGCGGAACCTTGTTGAAATTTTTTTTCATGTCTAAATATATGGAATCCGCCCATCCATCTCTTTCTTGTGTTATATCTATCATTTGAGTAAAAACGTAGTAAGTTGGTGACACATGACCCTGTTCTGAATCCAAATTGTCCATCTGTTATTGTTCCTTCTCTTTTTAAGAATTCAGTCCAGTGTTTGTGTTTGTGAACGAGGTGAAAAGGAGTTTCTAATTGATCAGATTATAAACTGCCAGGTGAAAGGTGGATTAAGAAGCTTTGCCAGAGACGTACCATCATCCTAGCAATTTGATATATCAGATTTTACCTTTTATATATTTTAGTTTCCTGAATCTGGTAACAAATATTCAGTAATGTGAAGTCTAGATATTTTGGTTTCAGTTAAACAGAATTTACTGTATATGTATTTTAGTTACATTAATAACAAGACTGTTGATATTAACATTGCTTTCATCCATTATTAAACTTACATATTGAAAGTCCTTGGATTTGAACATGCTGTATTGTCGTGCTTATGTTTTTTTTTTTTAAGAATTTGCAAATGATTTTTTCTAAATTGAGTTAGTAGAAAACATTACAAATACTCTGTTATCCAAATTATTATTATTATTATTATTATTATTATTATTATTATTATTATTAATCTTATTGTTATTGTTATAAGCATAATTATCATTTATTATTATTATTACTATTGTTACTGTATTTTTCTTTGTATAAGACAATACTTATTTAATGCAAAGGTATTAGACATGGCATGGCTAAGCAGCCACTACCCAGTGGCTTGAGTGGTCTTATCGAGGAAGATCAATTTGAATCCTTGCCATGCCAGGAGGAGATAACTCTTATTTTTTTATGTGTAGGTTCTGTCACACCTGACAGTAAAAATGGTACTAAGTATCAGCCAGACTAGCCACTTGCATTCCGGGGAAAATATAGCTGTGCTCCATAGTGTATCAGTAACACGCTGGGCTCACAACCAAGAGATCCAGGGTTCAATTCCCGGTTGGAGTAGGGAGATTGGGAACTCTCCTTCATATCATAGACCCTGTTCACTTAGCAGTGAGTAGGTACCAGGTTGGTAGCTGGGAGTTGACCTGCTGCTCTGTTTTATAAATACACGACATCTTGCTTCTCAATGCAAAATAGGGGATAAATGTGAAGAGTGTTCTGCACTAATCGGTGGATGACAAAAAAAATCAGGAATCACAGGGCAGAACAACAATGAGCAGAGCTCAAAAACTTATGAAAGACAGAGTGAATAACGTTCAAGAAATGTGACATCGGCAATGCCATGGATGAAACTGAGGATAATGCTATGTATGAAGACAGTGACTCATATGAAGAAAGTGATTTAACTGAAACTGAATAGTTTTGTTTTTTCTGACTATAGAAAGTACTGTATTTCTCAAACCTCTTGTTTGTTTGAAATATTGTTTTATAAATTTTGGGTTAAAAAATATTGACGGCATCTTATACTTGGAAAAATACAGTATTATTATTATTATTGTTGATATTATTATTATTATTATTATTATTATTATTATTATTATTATTATTATTATTATTATCATTATTGTTATTATTATTATTATTATTATTGTTATCATTATTATTAAAACTTTTTTCATATGTTCTCCAGATGAAAGACCAGGTATTGTATCAGGTGAGCTCTATGAGTTATATATGCAAGATTGACTGTTTAGAAATGTGAAAGGTGCAGTAGCAAGCACAGCTGTTCTCTGTGGCTCAATGTTGTTAGCCATTGCTGACAGTGGATTGGTGTCAGAGCAGATCTCACCCTAACATATGGCTTGTGAAAGGACAACATCATGTCAGGTGGTAAGGATCCATAGATCCCATTTCAGAAAATTAGGTTATGCAGTGTGACAAATAATTGAGAAGAATGTCTATTGTCTTGTAATAGCTCACAAGCCATCAGGGAATTAAAGTACAAACTTGTCCTCTGGAAAAAAAATATGTACTTTCAATGATTTACGTAGTAACTCTGGAGCTGTAGATAGTCTTTCATTAAAGCTTGTCATACTCTAATGTTTTTTTTGTTTGTTTTTTTGCCTCCAAGTCATTGAATCTTGTCAGAATATTATCTGATAACACAAGGTCATCAGTTGCAAATCTATCAATAATTTAATTACTTCTTATATCCTGTATGTCGTCCATTGCCTAGATTTTTAATTGAGTTTTAAGTTTTTAATGTATGTTTGGGAAGTGTGCACATACACATTTTTTAAAGTATTTCAAAAGTGATTGATAAAATGCTATTCAGATTTAACTAGGATTTTCATACCTATCTTTTATAGGTATGTATTATCTAATTTACTTATGCCTATCATTAAAACTTACTAATGTTTTTAGTACCATCCCTGGTTTTGGCCCTTGCAAGGCTTACGATCCTGATGGAGTCACTCCTATTGTGTGCTGACATCCTGCCAGATAAAACCTGACTCTCTCAATGTCTGCATTTCTGTTTAATGGAAAAATGCTTACATTCATAAAGTTTCAAAGAATTTATGCTGTGTATCCTCATGTAGGTTATTTTTTTTGACCGCATTATTAAGGGTAGACTTATTGAACTTTTTGACGAGCTAAAATCTATGCTACTACTGTAATGCATATTATGCACATACCTATCTGATGCAAGTCTTGCATCACACCCTTTTTGTCCACTTTATTTTTTTTTTAGTGACGTATTTCACAGCTGTCCTGATATATTTATTTTTTTCTATATACATACATACAAGTCAGACCACCAATTTTCTACCTCTAAGATTATTTCCACAAGCTCTTCAAACAATTTTCTCCTCCCATCCACGACTACCACGTCCACTTTCTGTTTGTATGCACTCTTCTCTCATTTCCCCCTTCTTGATTTAAATGTACTTCCTTTCCATACCCAATCATTTCTGCCATAGCCCACCCCCTTAATTTGCTCTTCTGCCCTTTCTAATTCTTCCAAGTTTGATACGCCAACTTACATCTTAGGATCCTTTTTTCTTGAACATTTTACTACTTGTAATAATTGCACCCCAATTTATACTGATGTCTCTAAATTCCAATATGGCTCTGATTTTGCCGTTTTGTTCCCCTCCCAATGCTTCCAGTTCCAATTACCAAGTGTGTCCAGTGTCCTTATGACTGAGCTATACACTTCTCTTTGCCTTGAGAAAGCTTCTTTCCTAACCATCTTCATCCTTTGTAATTTTCAGACTCAAAATTCTCTCCATTTTACACTCCTTTATTATTCACCCTTTAGTTTGTGAAATCCAAGAATGGCTATTTCGCCTCTATGCCGAGCCATGCTGGAATTACCGGCAATGAACATGTTGACTCACTGGCCTATTCTGCTACTATATTAGGATGCTATCATTTCACAAAAGTCCCAACCTATGATTACTTCCATTCTTTTTGCTCCTTTCTATTTAACTGTTAATCCTTTTGGTCTGACCTTTCAAATAATAAACTTTGTGCAGTAAAACCATCTGTCTCTCCTTGGTCAGACCCATATCACAAGAAAAGATGGTGGGAGACTGCATTTGCATGATTACTTATTGGCCACACTAACCTCATTCACTCTTAGCTTATGACACACTACACCAATCCTTTGTATGACCTGTAATATCCCCCTCTCTACACCA
The DNA here is from genome assembly GCA_036785275.1 of Cancer borealis. NCBI lineage: Eukaryota > Metazoa > Arthropoda > Malacostraca > Decapoda > Cancridae > Cancer > Cancer borealis. Next base: position 28,437 of record JAXIVD010001120.1, read on the forward strand.
CATTCTGATTTTGCCCTTGTTACACTGCTGCACAAGCTACAGCTTTCCCTCACTTAACTCAACTATCCCAACATCCCCGCATCAATGATATTCTTACAGAATCACCACATTTCTAACTAATTGCTCTTTCCCTCCCCATAATTTGCCTTACCATCATCTCTGCTACCGTCTTCCTTTTAGATTAACATAGCGCCATATGACCACTGATAAGAACATAAGAAATGAGGAGACTGCAAGAGACCATTTGATGACCTATACGAAGCAGTTCCTTGTCTCCCACCCTTGGAATAATCCAATATTTAGCCATCCCACCCTTCATCCCTATCCATACTCTCATCCAACCGTCTTTTAAGGCTACTTATTGACTCAGCGCTTACTATGTGTCTACCTATTCCAATCGTTTACCACTCTGTTAGTGAACCAATATCTACCTATGTCTGTCCTGAATCTGAGTTTTTCTAGCTTGTACCCATTTCCACGTGTCATATCCTGAATACTAATTTACAGAACCTAATCAATGTTTCCCTTATTAATTCCTTTTACCCATTTGAAAACCTCAATCATATCCCCTCTTGCCCTCCTCCTCTCTAGGGATTGGAGATTAAGACGTTTTAACCTATCTTTGTAGGGTAAATTTCTTAGCCCCTGAATCATCTTGGTCATTCTTCTCTGAACTGCCTCGAAGGAGCCTATATCCTTCCTATAATAAGGGGACCAAAACTGAGCTACATAATCTAGGTGGGGTCTAACTAGCGACACATCTACCAATAAATCTCAGTATCTTGTTGGCCCTATTTCTAGCTATAATACACTTCCCTTGGGCGCAAGTCACTGCTTACTTGAGCTCCCAAGTCCCTCACACTATGTGACCTTCCTAAGGTAGTGTCATTTAATGTGTAATCTACAGGCCTATTTCCCTTACCTATGCTCATAATGCTACACTTGTTAACTTTAAACTGCATCTGCCATTTCTCTGACCACTCGTATAGCTTATTTAAGTCATCCTGCTGCATCCAAGCATCATCTATATTCTTTACCGGTCTTCCTATCTTTGTGTCAACAGCAAATTTACTGATATCACTGTTTATTCCTGTCTCTAAGTCATTTATATAGATTATGAATAACAACTGTCCTAGTACTGATCTCTGTGGAACCCCACTAGTGACATAACCCGATTCTGATTTCTTCCCATTAATCTGTACCCTCTGTTCCCTACTAGTATAGTAAGCCATCCCCTAATCCACTCTGTATAAGATCCTTGCTTGGTACAGACCTTTGACGGTCTGTAAACGAGACCAACATATTCCAACGTCTCGTGATAAATCATGATGTACCATGCCTATATACTACAAAACATTAATCCACGTGATTTGGTGCTAAACACTCTAAAAAGTAGTTATTACAAGCTGAATATTCATCTAAGCTCTCACCATTAACAAGTTTATTTTTACTCCTGCTACATGTTTGGTTTAAAAGAAAAAAAATCTCTAGCTTCCATAGAGACGAATGCTTTCATTGGCAATCTTGTCCACGACATCCAGGACTGGTTATTCCGCCTTTCTGTCCGTCACAAAACAGTTCGTTTTTGCTGGGTCCCCAGTCATGTTGGAATCCCTGGTAACGATACTGTTGACTCTTTGGCACATAACGCCCTCACTCTTCCTACCTTTTGCACTTCCTCCCTTCCTGTTTCTGATTACTTTCCAGTTTTCCGGACTTTCCTTTATACCCGCTGGCAATCTTTCTGGTCCACCCTTACCTCTAATAAACTCCACGCTGTCAAGCCCTCTGTTTCCCCTTGGTCCCACCCATCTCATCCTACTAGACGCTGGGAAACTGCCCTGGCCCGCTTACAAATTGGCCACACCAGACTCACCCATTCCTACCTGATGTCCCGTTCCCCTTCCCCCGTCTGCCCATCTTGTGGCGTCCTTTCCTCCCTTCCTCATCTCCTCCTTTCATGTCCCATCTTCACAACCCCTCGTCTTGCAGCCTTCCCCCACCTTTCCTCCCTGTCCCGTGCCCCCCGTCTTGCTGACATCCTCGCTGAGTCTCCTTCCTTTTCACTCCCTGCCCTTATATCCTTTCTTCGTACCGCTAACGTCCTACATCTAATCTAACCCCTACCCGACCCTACCCCCTACCTAGTCCTACTACCTAACCCTACTACCCCAATAGTGCCATATGGCCTTTGTTGCCTGGCACATCCCCCCCCCCCCTCCTCCACATTACAATTACAATTTCATTGGCAAATCCTGAAAAGAATCCAGTAAGTACTACTTGTGATATAGAGATATTTAGAAAGCCGAAACATTGCCGAGGTCAAAGGACTGGCGAGATGGGATATATGAATTAGAGAGTTATGGATGACCAATATAAGCATGATGCTAGTAGAGGTAGGAAGGAGTAAATACTTAGTTTTTTGCACCTTTTTCTTGCTTCGTTCGGCAGGTATGTGGGAGAACACCAATTTTTCAAGGATCTGAAACAGATCTTAAAAGATCCTTGGACTCCCAACCCAGATCCAAGTTCCAAGCTCCTTCCAAAACAACAAAACATCATTGTATATCTTACATATATATATATATATATATATATATATATATATATATATATATATATATATATATATATATATATATATATATATATATATATATATAGAAGAAAATATTTACTTTGTCCCAAGATCATACATCCCATGAAGGTAGATTGTGTAGTTAAAATGTGACGTTTTACAATAGCAATGCCCATTGCCCACTAGTGATGTCATTGCCCACTGATGATGACTAAAAATGTTCCTGAAATTTTATCAGTCGGTTTGAGAATACATATAATGTTGTATACCGAGTTCTTTATGTAAAATTAAGTCCGCAGGTGAATGTGGTATCTTTTTTCTAGAGTTTCCTCCCGTAAACTGGCACTGCCCGCTATCGTTATGAGTGACGGACCTGTCGGACCAACGGAATTAAAATGATGATCGGTCGAAAAGGATCCGGATTGATAAACTGTAAATTGTTTATATTTGAATGAAAAATTTCACCATTCTAAAACCAGCTAGACAATGCTTCCTGAATCCTGAACAACACCAGAGCAACTGGATGAGGCGAACTACGAAATGTTGATTACGGCTGTTTGTACTCTTTCCTTTAATCCTTATACTCATTCAACTCATTGAGCTAATATAACCGATTCTCGAACCTACATTTGGCACCACTGCTATAATGCAAATGGGTGGAGCCTGGCACCAGTGACTCGCGTCACCTGACTTTTATCAGCACCATCCGGTATCGCCCCATTACCGAACTATTACATTGCTACGGTAAGTACCATCATTCACCCAGTGGCGTAGCTAAGGGGGGTGGGGGCGGGAGAGGGCTGTTTGAAATCGCCCACCGGGCTCCCGGGAGAGTGGGGCCCCAAATGCATCTCAAAAAGTGTAAAAGTGCACCAAAATATGTTAATTCTCCAGGTACTTGGGCTTGCTTCGCTCGCCATCCCCCCAATCACCTACAAACTTAGAAGGGGCCTCTCCAGGATGCAAGCCTCCGAGCCCCCAAATGTCTAGTTACGCCACTGCATTCATATATATAGGCGGATCTAGGGAGCTATTCTGGGGGGGGGGGCAAGCTAGGAAAGGGCGCCATAGAAATTAATCTTATGAAACCAAACAAACTTTTAATTGAAACTTTAACTCTAACATGACCTGTATCACATCATCACACCCGGATATAAATTAATTTTCAGGACATAAACATTACTTTTTTAATAGCTACTGATAGGAAATATCTGAACAAACTGGTGATCAGACTAGTATTGCACACAAAATGTTACATGAACATTGAAAAAAACTCAGTAATATGTACAATGGGACCGCTCCCGAACAGAATCTCTACAACTTAAACATTAATTTCCAGCTACCAGTCGTACCGTATTCATTCTACTGGGGAGTATATACGTACTACATTAGGGTGCGGTCGCCCGCCATTCCTGCTTTGTGGGGTGAGAGCTAACCCCGAAGGGGGGGCTCCCTGTGTCTCCCTCCTGTCTCTGCCCCACCTCTTTTCCAATCCATCATCCAGACCATAATTCCTTGCTGAAGTCAGATATGATCAAGGTTAGATAAATGTGTGTGCTTTGTTTCTACACGCTTTTTTTTATTACAAGACCTAGCGAAAATTACACAGGATGACAGGGGCGCCCATAGCCGGATCTAGGGGGAGGCCATTGGGGCCATGATGCCCTTGATGCAGGGTGACAGGGGCGCCCATAGCCGGATCTAGGGGGAAGCCATTAGGGCCATGGTGCCCCTGATGCAGGGTGACAGGGGCGCCCATAGCCGGATCTAAGGGGAGGCCATTGGGGCCATGGTGCCCCTGATGCAGGGTGACAGGGGCGCCCATAGCCGGATCTAGAGGGATGCCATTGGGGCCATGGTGCCCCTGATGCAGGGTGACAGGGGCGCCCATAGCCGGATCTAGAGGGATGCCATTGGGGCCATGGTGCCCCTGATGCAGGGTGACAGGAGCGCCCATAGCCGGATCTAGGGGAGGCCATTGGGGCCATGGTGCCCCTGATGCAGGGTGACAGGGGCGCCCATAGCCGGATCTAGGGGGAGGCCATTGGGGCCATGGTGCCCCTGATGCAGGGTGACAGGGGCGCCCATAGCCGGATCTAGAGGGAGGCCATGGTGCCCCTGATGCAGGGTGACTGGGGCGCCCATAGCTGGATCTAGGGGAGGCCATTGGGGCCATGGTGCCCCTGATGCAGGGTGACAGGGACGCCCATAGCCGGATCTAGCGGGAGGCCATTGGGGCCATGGTGCCCCTGATGCAGGGTGACAGGGGCGCCCATAGCCGGATCTAGAGGGAGGCCATTGGGGCCATGGTGCCCCTGATGCAGGGTGACAGGGGCGCCCATAGCCGGATCTAGAGGGAGGCCATTGGGGTCATGGTGCCCCTGATGCAGGGTGACAGGGGCGCCCGTAGCCGGATCTAAAGGGAGGCCATTGGGGCCATGGTGCCCCTGATGCAGGGTGACAGGGGCGCCCATAGCCGGATCTAGCGGAGGCCATTGGGGCCATGGTGCCCCTGATGCAGGGTGACAGGGGCGCCCATAGCCGGATCTAGGAGGAGGCCATTGGGGCCATGGTGTCCCTGATGCAGGGTGACAGGGGCGCCCATAGACGGATCTAGAGGGAGGCCATTGGGGCCATGGTGCCCCTGATGCAGGGTGACAGGGGCGCCCATAGCCGGATCTAGAGGGAGGCCATTGAGGCCATGGTGCCCCTGATGCAAGGTGACAGGGGCGCCCATAGCCGGATCTAGGGAGAGGCCATTGGGGCCATGGTGCCCCTGATGCAGGGTGATAGGGGCGTCCATAGCCGGATCTAGAGGGAGGCCCTTGGGGCCATGGTGCCCCTGATGTAGGGTGACAGGGGTGCCCATAGCCGGATCTAGGGAGAGGCTATTGGGGCCATGGTGCCCCTGATGCAGGGTGACAGGGGCGCCCATAGCCGGATCTAGGGGAAGGCCATTGGGTGCCCCTGATGCAGGGTGACAAGGGGGGCGCCAACGTACCTTCTGAGGGGGGCAATGGCCCCAATGGCCCCCCCCCCAAGATCCGCTTATGACTCCATTCACCATTCTTTCGACAGTTACTCAGCATATATATATATATATATATATATATATATATATATATATATATATATATATATATATATATATATATATATATATATATATATATATATATATATATATAGAGAGAGAGAGAGAGAGAGAGAGAGAGAGAGAGAGAATTCCACTGCAGAACTTCGCGCATATCTCTCGATTGCCCGTCTTTTACAGGTTACCTTAGCAAAATTTCCTAACCAATCTCTCAATGTAGTTCTTTCTGTCTGCTCTGCCTTTTTGGCAAAATTTTCTTTTTGGTAAATCTCAAGAACTGGCGTGCCATGCTTAGCTGACCCAAATGTCTTATGACTCACCAAATAAGACTCACCAATAAATTTAACGGGTTCCTTAATGATCTACATAGATCCTATTGCCCGCCTCCATTTACATCTGCAGAGCGGAATTCATCAAACTATTTACCAGGAGAAAACTGGTAGATATCGTGGCAACTTGCCCCGCGAACGTAAACATATATAATTATTGGATAGGAACGTACAACATGTTTTCCCCGGCGCTACGTATACCTCAGGCGCACGGGAATTATCAGTTAATTGCTGTATCGCCTCAATAAAGGAAAGACGTACGCCGCGGTTTATCATTGTTCCCGCCGCTGGACAAAGTGGACATCCCATATGGCGCAGTGATTCTCCAGTACCTACAGTTACTCAAAATGCACCTTCCTCGCCGGTCCCCAGGCTCGACGCCTAGCAGGGCCTCGACGCCAGCGGTTCCTCGCAGCCTCATGCCGCTGCTGCAACAGGCGAGGCAGACCATCAACGACCAGCAGCAGGCCATCACCACCCTGCAGGCCAACATGGCGGCCCTCAATACCCGCGGCAACACAACACCTACCTCTCGGATGCCTCCCTCGGCTGCCCCTGAGAAATGCAACCTAGAAATGATGCCGGCAGCCTTCAGGTCTTGGAGACGGTCGATGGAATGCTGGCTCCTTCTCTGCAAATGGCCACAACAAGAGGTGGTCCACCATATCAGACTCCACTGCACTCCACCTTTGCAGCGCGCCGTGGACGCCAGATTCACCGTCGACGGGTGGGGCGCCCTGACACAACAGGAGGCGTTAGACGCCATAGGTAAGCTAGTGCTCCGCTCCTCGAACCAGGCAGTACAGTGGGCCGAGTTTTTCAGTGTTGGTCAAGGACAAGACGAGTGCGTCAGTGACTATTTCATAAGGGGTGCTCAGAAAGCCAACGACTGTGCGTTTAAGTGTCCCCAGTGCAGTTGCAACCTCTCAGAGTACCTGCTCCTGAAAAAGCTAATGGTAGGACTGCGTGACACAGTTCTGAAACAGCAGGTGTACCAGATGTGTGACTCTATAGGCAGCGTCGACGCCCTAAGGGCTATGTGTTGTGCTCACGAGACGGCTTGCCAGCACGCTGCGGGCGGGAGCCCGTGGCGGGAACACAGTCGTGCGGCTGGCACCGCACAGGCTGTGGAGGACGAGGACTGCCCGCCCGACTTTGCAGCCACCACGGTTGGTAAGACCCAGCCCTCGCGTACCTGCTGGTACTGTGGTACCACGCACGCCCCTGACAGGGCCTCCTGCCCGGCCAGGGAGGCAGTCTGTCTCGGATGCCAGAAACGGGGCCACTTCAAGAGGTGCTGCAAGGGCTCGAAGCGCCTCAACAAGGCCATGCCTGCTAACGCTGTCTCAGGCTCTGTGACAATAGCAGGCACACAGGTAACCCGCCAACCCACCGTGGAGGTGACAGTGACGCTGGGAGGGGGAGCCAAGCACCGCACCGCTGCCGTCGCAGATACCGGGGCCCAAGTGTGTGTCGCCGGGGAGGCTGTGCTGTCCAGCCTCCACATTAAACCCGCGCAGCTGCGGGGGCGGGCGGCCTTGCGGGATGTTGCGGACCTGCCACTACAGTGCCTCGGGGCGTGCCGATGCACCATATCCCTGGGCGGCCTGGAAGCAGAGCAGGACGTGTACTTCATACCCTCTGCTAAGTCGCTGTTTCTGTCACTGAGCGCTTGCAAGAGGCTGGGATTAGTGCCTACCAGCTTCCCCCATCACTCCCAGCTGGCGGTGCAGGCACTGGCGGCAGACGGTGCAGCCCCCGAGCTCGACCAGCCACCTGTGAGGCCTGCGGTGATGCCATTCCCGCCACACGAGGAGAACGTGAGGCGGCTGGAGGAGTGGCTGCTTCAGCACTTCTCGGCCACAACCTTCAACACCACCAGGCACCCGCTGCCAGTGATGGAGAGCGAGCCCCACCACATCCACCTAGCACCTAACGCCGTCCCCCATGCCTGCCACACGCCGGCGTCTGTACCGAAACACTGGGAGGACGAGGTAAAGGCCCAGCTAGAGGAAATCATCAGGCGGGGCATCATCGAGCCCGTCCCGGCAGGGGAACCCACAGAGTGGTGCGCCCGCATGGTGGTGGTGGCCAAGAAGTCTGGCCAGCCGCGGCGCACCATGGACTACCAGCGCCTTAACGCCACTTGCCGGAGAGAGACGCACCACACCTCTGCTCCCTTCGACATGGTTTCTGGAATCCCCAAGCACTCCTTCAAGACAGTAGCAGACGCCTACTGGGGCTACCACCAAGTTGAACTGGACGAGGAAAGTCGCAGTCTCACCACCTTCATCACCCCATGGGGAAGGTTCAGGTACCACCGGACCCCCATGGGCCACTGCTCTGCCGGCGACGCATACACCAAGCGTTTCGATGATGCCATTCAGGGCATTATGAGGAAATACAAGTGTGTCGGCGACACCCTCCTCTACGATAGCAGCATCGAGGAGGCTTTCTGGCACACTTACGAATTCCTGACGACCTGTGCAGCCAAGAGGATTACGCTGAAGCCGGAAAAATTTCAGTTCGCTCGGAGGGAAGTTGATTTCGTGGGCTTCCGTCTGGGCTGGGACAAGTACAAGCCCACGGACGAGCGCCTCGCGGCCATCAAGAATTTCAGCATGCCAGACAAGCCCTCCATCACAGACATCAGGTCGTGGTACGGGTTCGTGAACCAGCTCGCTCCCTTCCTCGCCACGGCCCCAATCATGAACGACTTCAGGGAGCTCCTGAAGAAACCACGCGGTAGGTCTGTGTATTGGGACGAACAACTGCAAGAAAAGTTTCGCCAAGCCCAGGACACCATATGCCAGCTCGCCAAGGACGGCCTGGCATACTATGACAAGACACGCCCAACGATAGCCATCACAGACTGGAGCAGGGAAGGTGTCGGGTTTGTCATCTTGCAGCAGTACTGCCATTGCTCATCCGCTGTCGCCCCCTTCTGCTGCAAGGCTGGCTGACGCCTGGCCCTGTGCGGCAGCCGCCACCTCACTGCCGCTGAGGCGGGCTATGCCGCAGTGGAGGGAGAAGCTTTAGCCGTGGTGTGGTGCCTCCAGAAAG
>JAXIVD010001120.1:42500-85000 GCA_036785275.1 Cancer borealis
AAACTAACAAAATTGTCTTCCTTTATTCTTTACACTATGAAAAGTAAATATATACTCACGCCTCCTCGCAAGGATAATCTGTAAATCTTGCTCGTTTATCATCTATACTGAGCATCTACTAAACTTATCATCTCTGAAACTGACTTATATACCCTTCCATGTAGAGCTTCTATGATATACTATATATAAAAAAAGAAAAAAAGTACACAGTAGTCTTGAGGAAAGAAAAAACCCGCCTATGTGGATGTCGGTAGATCGCCAATTATTCATGTTACCTTCTGATCATATAGTATGTAGTATATATATATATATATATATATATATATATATATATATATATATATATATATATATATAATATATATATATATATATATATATATATATATATATATATATATATATATATCATATAGTGTTATATATATATATATATATATATATATATATATATATATATATATATATATATATATATATATATACATATATATATATATATATATATATATATATATATATATATATATATATATATATATATATATATATATATATATATAGATGATGTTAGTGGAGGCCCTGGAATGACTTTAGGGCCCCATGCAAAAAAGGAACCAAAATAGTCAGGCAATCTAATGTTTCAATAAATAAAAAAATAGAGGTAAAAGTGCAGAATAAGGCCTTCTGCCCTTTCTTTTTACTCTCCTTCCCTACATAGTATACGTAGTATACTCAACACATCTGAACCAAACCTAACTTAACCTAATCATAACATAACCGTAACCTAACCTAACCAACCTAACATAACATAACCTAGCTTCAAAGACGTTTTGCGAGGTTAATATTGATTTACCCCGCCTGAAACCGTAAGAACATAAGAAAATAAGAAAGTTACAAAAGGCCTTGAGGCCTGCACTAGGTAGTTCCTGTTAATCCTAACCCCCTTATTACCTACAACCACCTCTCATCCGCATCCATGAAGTCGTCTAGTCTTCTCTTAAAACTCCCTATTGTCTGTGCACTAACTACCTGCTGACTGAGTATGTTCCAATCATCTACCACCCTATTTGTAAGCCAATTTCTGCCTATTTCTTTATTAAATCTACATTATTCTAGTTTGTAACCGTTATTTCTTGTTCTATCCTGACTACTGATCGCAAGAAATTTTTCTACATCCCCCTTATTAAAACCTTCACAGATGGGTTGAGTACACTATGTAGAGTATGTAGGGAAGGAGAGAAAATGAAAGGGCAGAAGGCCTCATTCTGCACTTTTACCAAAAAAGTTTATTGGAATCAGAAGAGCCAATGATTGCCTCCCATAACTCGACATCCTTATCCAAGACTTTTTGCAGAATTTTTCAAGGTTTTGAGAAATTACAATGTGTTAATATTGATTATGAAGATACAAGGAACTATATAGTCCAGTAATTTGATTACTATTTGCTTGTGTAAGTCATAACTGTCAAAGTGAATATTGTAGCAGAGAAGTTTGTATCAAACACGGCAAGATTTATCACATTTGTGACTTTTAATAGTCAATAGTATATGTTCACTGCACTTCTGATGATACATATAGATATATGCATTACTTAAATTTGTTTTATTTGCATGGAGATCTCACATAAGATAAATTGTGCGTAAAATTATGAAGACAACTCGTCATTACGATTTCCCGCAAATTTTGGCGCGCTCATGATCTAACCCAGTTTTCTAGCATTTCATACAATGATTGGCCGTGAAAATCTCTACACCTTACCGGTGAAATGATATTTCTCCATTCTCACTTCTCCTGGTGCAGCCATAGACCGAACAAGCCGGCATAACGACAAAGTATTGAGGTGGGTGAGTGTCGGGGCTCTAGTCAGCAGAGCAATGTTTTGGGTTGACTTGCATAGGTGGGCGGAGCTAATAGCGGCGTGTGACGTTATGGCCTCTCCTGTTATACTTCCTCCAAGGTAACACCGCAGCAGAAAATGCATAACTGGCAACTCGGGCCTGCGGATAGCAGCTGAGAGAGGAGGGACCCGGGTTCCGAAAGAGTGACGGATTTTGTTCTCCAGCAACCTCTTGAGCAATTTAGACCAACAAAGGGGGGTAAGTGTGTTGTCGAGACGTACGGAAAACGTGTTGGAAGGTGTTTGTGTTGGTCAATTCCCGAACAAGGTTGCTGTACAAGCTTTTCCCTTCTCTCCACAACCATGGTCGTGCCCATTCTCGTTTCTTCACCTCTTGTACTCTTCTTATATGTCTTAATGCATTGATTGATTGATGGTGTGCCTCGATCATTTTATTGCCTAGCTAAATGTGCCGTGAGATGAAAAAGGTTGAAAATCACTGCTAGCTACTAGTATAGATGAGTTTAGTACATTTGTGTTTTGTGATAATTAAAGTGTTGCAGGAGTAAGCCAACATATAATAATAACATAAATAAGTGGAGCTTGCCGTGTAATAGACGAAATAAGTGGTATTATTTTACATCTTCACCTGAATGCTTTAGAGAATTCAGAGTTGTATTTTTACATTACCAGATGCATTCTGAGAAAGTTTTCTTGATTACATTTCCGTCGCAAATTCTTAGTTTGAGATATTCAATGTTTTCTAGGTATTACTTAACTTTATGCCATTAAACAGTAGATGATTATGGCTACTCTCAGCTTGTTGCTATTACTATTTACAACATTTTCACTGATCACACTACCTGTCGGAAATGACTAATAACGCTGCAATACGTCCGGGAATGTGGTACGTCTGGGGACTTTTTTCTTTAAGTCCACATAAACAAACAAGCACTATCAATTGTTTCTAGCATGGGCTTTTGTTTCTAGCATGGTCTTGTGGGTAGTTGCTACAGAGGATTATTATATTGTCTATATTTCCTCTGTCCAATGACGTGCCACCACCAATTACCAGCACCAGCTGCGCCAATCACAGCTTGCTATATGTAATAGTAGGTGTGGCACAGCTAGAAACATAGGTCAGGAGATATTTTTCTCCTCAGTTCTATCATGGCTACCATTGAAATCACTTGTGAAGGTTGCGAATTCAATTATTGGCAAATAATCGCAACATTTCATTCAAAAAACGATTTGGTGTACGACTTTCTGAGGGAACACGGCGTCCTACCAGCAGCTGTTCAGTGTCCCTACTGTATGGCTCCTTGGAGGAATAGTAGAAGATGACCCACAACCAGGAACTTCATGCTCTCGTTAAGGTATTGTGAGTTATGAAATTATACTTGGTAAATTTGCAATTCAACCAATAATTAGGTTAGGTTACAACAGTGTCAGCGGGGAGGGTGTCCATGGGGGGGCGCAGCCCCCCCGGTTAGGATAGGTTAGAGTAAATTAGCTTAGGTTAGGTTACAACAGTGTCAGCGGGGGGGGTTAGGTTAGGTTAGGGTAAATTAGATTAGATCTGGGAAAATTTTCCTAAATCTAGGGAAATTCCCCTAGATTTTTCAAAGGCCATATATCACTCACATATGCCTCCCCCCAAAAACCCCCAATTCCCCAAGATCCCCCAAGCTTGTTGGGGGGGTTGGTGGGGTGTGGGTAGAGATAGGGAATATTGGCATAAAGTATAAATTTACCGTTTTCTATGAGACCTGTTCGAGAATAAGGTAAAGTTTGGGTAAAATTATACATCTTCACCATAATGGCGTTTGTTTACGTCTGTGTCTCACCTCTGCTCCTTGTCCAACTCCCTACTTTTGGTCATAGAGAACATTTGATAGCTTCTATACTAATGTAACTTAACCTAACCAAACCTTAACCTACATTGACAAATAACAGAACCTTGTTTAAACTAAACTAAACTTTATTTTTCGAAGAGAAGATCTCACAGAAAACATTGAATATCTTACTAACTAACAATTTGCAACGGAAATGTAATTAAGAAAACCTCAAGATGTATCAGGTAATGCAAAAATATAACCCTGAATTCTCTAGAGCTTTATGATGAAGATATAAAATAATACCAAAGTTTGGTTTGAACAAGGTTCTGTTATTTATCAATATAGGTTAAGGCTTGGTTAATTTAGGTTTTGTTATGTTTCATGGTAAAGATTCGTTTCCTTAACCACTCGATATCTCCTTACATTTATAATGCACTGCAAATTCAACCCCAGAAACTTATTCAGATCACCTCAAACAGTTATGCCGCTGAATTACTGAAAAAAATACGATTTTTTTCTTTTTTTTTTTTAGGTTATTAGGTTTGGTTAAGTTGAGCTAGTTTTCGTTACGTTTAGTTAGTTTTGGTGGTATTTTTAAAAAAAAACTACAGCTCCATCTCTTCCTTTTTTCTCTCTCTCCCTATGAATATAAATAATGAACTCAGCACATCTGTGAAGGTTTCAGGTGGTGCTCACCATTATTTACCTCGCAAAACGTCTTTGAAGTTATGTTAGGTTGGTTAGATTATGTTAAGTTATGGTTAGGTTAAGGTTGTAAGGTTAGGTTAGGTTCGGAATCATACCGTTCTGGCAAAGATGACCCCTTAAAGGTCAAAATGAATATACATAAGGTTAGGCTATGTTAGGTTAGAAAACAAATAGTACCTTTTGGCAATTATACCGATAGACCTGTCTCAAAAGTCCACAGCTCTAATCACGTAATGGTTAGGGACTTTACTGGAATCCATATTCCGCCAGACGAATCTATGGGTGTGCTGTTCTAGTTCTCCCAATCTTATGGCATTGTACATCTTGGAAATATCCTTTACAACTGCAACAACATCTTGGCAAAATCTTAAGATAAGATAAGATACACTTTATTGTCAAACTGCACACTTAGTACAATGAGAAATTCATGTTTGTACCCGAACCCTGAAGCTGTACTGGCTCATTCCACCTGCTATCATTATTATCGTAAAGTATAAAGTTATAAACATATGCGTTCTTTATTTTTCTGAGCCTGAAGTGGTCACCATACCCACCTCCAACCCACGCACCCACCACCCAGCCACCTGCTTTTGGCCCACCGGTGAGTGCTCTTCACATGTGCCCCAGCAGTCTTGCAGCCATGCAGCTTTGCTGCTCTGCAGCCCTGAAGCCATGCAGCCCCATAGCCCTGCAGCCTTACAGCCCTGCAGCCCCACAACCCTGCAACTCCGCAGCCTTGCAGCTTCGCAGCCCTGCAGCCCTGCAGCTCCGCAGCTTTGCAGACCCACAGCCCTGCAGCTCTCCAACCTCGCAGCCTTGCAGCCACACAGATTTGCTGCCCTTCAGCCCTGCAGCCCCACTGCCCGGCAGCCTCACAGCCCTGCAGCCCTGCAGCCACCCAGCCCTACAGCCCTGCACCTCCGTAGCCTTACAGCCTTGCAGACCCGCAGCCCTGCAGCCTTACAGCCCTGTAGCCCCGCAGCCCCACAACACACTTCTGGCACACATTAACGAGTCTCCCGCCCAGCTGCTGTTTGGCCATGCCACTCTACGAAACCATTACTTTTTCTGCCCCAATCCGACTACTACTCTGCCTCCACCCAGGACACCCCAGCTATTTGTGTTGGCACGGGAGGGAAGATGATGACCAACCAGAACTACCGGAATACGTACCCTAACGAAGGAGCGGTAGTTTAGCATTGGCAAAGTGGTACGAACCAGAGTCATCGTGAGCCACCATTACGTGCTGGGAGGCCAGTATAACCTTGATTGCCATCCAGGTTACATTACTCCTGTACTCTGTAACTTGCACCTGTTAAGTAAAATGCACACAGCCACCTTTGGTGTTTCTCTAGACATAACTCCTCTTCTTTGATACTAACCTTTAGGAGGAGAGAGACATATCTGTCATGATACTCCTCCACATTGGCATATGATTTGCAGGCCTTCTCATAAATCTCATTCAGCGCTTGCAAAGCACTCACTTGTCCAATTGTGTCCTCAAAGATATTACATTTTCTTGTAAATGTCCACTGAACCAAAACGTGCTTGTTCTTGGCTTGGTGCTTCAATGCTGGGATGTGTTGAAATGTTGGATTTTCGGTGAAGGTCAGGAAGACTGCTGCTTTTATTTAAAGCATTTTGACCTCTAATTACCAATAGTATGTTCATTAGACAACTACTGATTTTCTGGGGTTATGCATATTCTAACAATTACATTTGTTAACTGGGTAATTCATTGTTCTCTTATCAATTATTTTGATGTTACATTTGTTGCTGCATTTGTGTTTAAAGATTATTATTTTGCTATTTGTAGTTTAATATTACAGGTTGAAACGCTTTAAATGAAAGCCATTGCAGCAGCTTTTTTGACCTTCACTGAACAAACAGTGAGTATCACTCTGAGGTCAGAGATCCGTGTGAGGCAGAATGAGTCAAAGGATGGCAAGTTAGATCAGCTTGGTGGATCCGTTGTCCACCAAACAGCAACTGTCAGGTAGTCTTGAGGTCGGCAAGATGTTGGTATAGCAGGAAAAGAGCATGGTTTCTGGTGGCATGGTACTGCTTGCTTGCCAGGGGAGGTCTTCAATGTGGCCACAGAGGAAACTGGAGGAAGCCCCAGAGATTCAACAATTTTTTCTTCAAGGAGGAGCAGTTGTCAGTGAAAACTTGATGTAACGAGGCCACTACTTCTTTCGGATGTGATAGCAGTGTTATGGAAACAGGGAGGGCCTTGCAAACTGCCACTCAGGCTACCCGAGGATGTTTGTGTTTCCTGCTTGCAGGACTCCACCCATGAGCAGCGTCTTTTTGGTCCCGCTGCCAGCCCTGGAGCCAGGAAAAAACTGGTGAAAAAGTAGACGCGTGGGGAGCTAAACCCAACCTCTTGCTCCTGAGAGAAACCACTGCTAGCTTTGTACAGGTAGTGACAGCAGGCCAATGTTTAGAGGTAGGGGCGAGTGTGAAGTCTATGCCTCCATCTTGCAGTGTCTCCTCATTGCAGGGCATCCCTCTAGAATGCCAACATGGCCTGGTGCCAGCAGTGTGTTTTGGTAGTGAAACTTTACTTGAACTTTTTTTTTTTTTTTTTTTTTTTTTTTTTTTCTTTTTTCCCCAAACCAAGCATTAGTGGCAGGGTATGACAGTCTACATTAACTTTATTCTCTCTTATCCTTGAATATCTTACCTCATTTCTTTTATTCAAATGTGTCACATCATATGTTTGACAAGTTTTCTACATTACAGATCATGGTGTATGTGATGCAGCACATCTGGAGGGCTGTATGCCGTCCAGTGTTTCCTGCTCATTGCCTGGTTGCTGCAAGGATGAAAGCACATCAGGCAGGAGCGGCAGCACCGCACAAGGAAACTGTTCTCAAGTCTGTTAAAGAAATTCCAGGGCCTACCACTTTCCCCTTGGTTGGATGTTTACCAAGCTTGATTGCCTTTTGTATTAGTATGGGTGAGTTTATGCAATGTGTACTTACTCGTTACCATGGGATTGTGAGCAGATTGTGTTTATGAAAATGTGAATGTTATTTTCTTTCTTCTTACCTACTTTATGTAGTATGTACAGTTGAGCTTCAAAGTAATGTTGCAGCTTTCAGATTTTTTTTTGTCTTGGCATGGTGGAATCACCTCTGCAATGCTCTGTTGCCACACATTGAAAAAAATAGAACTTAACTTTTGTGGCATTAATAAAAGGCATCACAAAAGAGATATACACATATCAATACAATACCAACATACACCCATCCCTCTGCTATCTCGCATTCTGCTATCGTGTATTCTATAACTCACATATCAAAAGTCAACACATTCTTGCTATAGTGCAGTCAATCTCATTATCACATGCCAAATCTGACTTGAAAACCCAGTTTGTGACATACGCGTACATGATTAGTTTGACGTCACGAAGCCTCCCTGCCTGTGATTAGTTGATGCTCTCCCACCACACATCACCCTTTCCGCCACGTCACTAAGTACGCGTATCCTCTATGATCACACTCCCACCACCCACCTAGGCTATTGTTACTCCTTTCAAAAGTTAATTTGATCTTTTATTTTGTGCATTTATTGTTTTTAATGTTCTTATTGATATATCATTACTTTGTTTCATGTTGTAGGCTTAATTGATACAAAATCATAGGGAAAAAGTTCTGCTATTGCGTGCATCTGCGTTAACCAATTAGGCGCAATAGCTGAGGGATGGGTGTAAACACAAGCAGCTAGGAGCTACAGCTAACTCCATCCAACCCGCTGTATAATGTTAGTAACTACGCCATACAAGGCATTCACTGCTGCCTATTTTTCAGTCACAATTATCAATACCATTAAATCTGATTATGATACATCTTTCATATGTCATCATGAAACGAGAGTTTAAGTGTAGACTCTATACAGTATTGCCATGATTTTTGATATTATGCAATTTTATTATCAAATTGGAATTGCCGCTGACCAGATTCTTTTTTAATATAAACCCTGCATATCAGAATATTTCAACAAATTTTCATGAGACATCTTGGTTAGATGGTTGTTTTCTTGTAACTATAGTTATTTCTCTATTGTTAATTTTTAATTACAGTGGAACCTCAGTATACGCCTTAATCCGTTCCAGGTCCCTGGACTTATATCAAAAAGGACGTATACCAAATGAATTTTTCCCATAAGAAATAAAAGGAAAATAATTAATCTGTTCCCATGAAAAAAAAACCTATTGTTATTGGCATACATTACATGTATTATACATTGATGGGGTTGTATAAATTGATTTTAACCACTCTTAAATAATAAAATACATACTGCACATAAATTAAATACAGTACAGTACGAAAGAAATTAAATTAAATACTGTAAATGAAGATTTAAACTCACTTTATCTTGCTGAGAAGAGTCGAGTACCTACTGAGAAAGGAGGAGGAGAAGTTATTGTTTGGAAAGAGAGTCCACTTCCAATAAAACACGGGACTCACTCATATGAAATGCCCACTGCTAGACTCTCCGGTCAAGTGCGGGACGACCCACTAATTACTCCATATATGGTCATGGGGCTAGTGAGTTGAGTCAGAGGTCGGCGCACAAGCCATAGTGTGTAGTGTGTATGGGTCTAGAGAGAGAGAGAGAGAGAGAGAGAGAGAGAGAGAGGGAGAGAAAGAAGAGGGCTTGGTGGGAAGAAGGCGCAGAGAGAGAGAGTGAGAGAAAGGGAGGTTGGTGGGAGGGAGGTACGCGAGGCAAGGAGGAGAGCAAGTCCAGCCAATCACGAGGTAGAGTCATGCTACGTCACTGGTCACTGGAGAGGTCGGGGCGGAAGAAAATTGAGCACAAACTTCAGAAATATGTTATACTGATGCTCATGCGAGTTGTATTCCAAATAAAGGTCATATACCAAGGAAAGTTTTTTTTTAGTTCAAACAGGTCGTATACCAAGTTGGGCTTATTCCAAGGCGGACATATACCGAGGTTCCAGTGTAGTTGATTTGCTGTAGTAATTTTCAGAATAGGTGATACTCATGGCAAAATATCCAAATATTTTCATCAATTTCAAAGGTTTCCTAGATGTTTCCTGAATGAAAGTTAACTTAAACCATCACATCACTTCAAAGAATGATAGTACTTATATATGTATATATTCATGTATTCATGTTGGTATTTATGAATGAACTAGTGTATGTATATATGTATTCACTATACAAATACTTATTAAACCCATTAACTCATCATTATCCCAAGGCGTAAATTCAAATACACTTCACAAGTTTTTTGATGAGTTGGTAAAGAAGTATGGACCTATGGTGAGGCTGGAGAATCCACAACAGTCACCTGTTGTCGTTGTTATTGACCCAAACCATATTGAAGCATTGCTTAGAGCAACCATGGACAATCCAGTACGATTGGGCTTCCTCTCACTCAAAAAAATCCGATTAGAGACACCAGACAACTACTTCGAGGGAAAAACAGGTCTTCTCACTGAGTAAGCCTGTGTTTTTTGTTGTTGACATTAGCTTAAAAATAATATAATTGCATCTTATCTTCTTTGGGGCAGTCAAAATTTGTGGGCCCCTCACATGTTAGATTATTTATTAATGCCTTGACTATTCATTTTACGATTACAATCTATCATATTTCATGGTTACCAGAATGTTGCAACATTAGTTATAATTTGTAGTCTGTATGGATCTCATCATGCTTATCCACATTGTGTATACTCATCATTATCTTCTTTGTTCTCTTTGATGTTATATAGACTTCAAATTTTAAATCTCTTTGCTCTCCAAAATGTATACACATCTATTTCTATCTCTTTACATGGTATGTAATTTATGATTCACTTGTTTAAACAAATACAGTGCTCCCTCCAATTTTGCGGTAAATTGGTCATCATTGCAGTCTGCAAAATTCAAATTCGCAAAATTGAAATCATTAACCTTATGGTGATTTTAGTCATATTTTTGCCCGTGTTTGTACACAAATACGTGTAATTATACATCCTACAATAAAGAAAAATACAGAAAAACATTAACATTATCACTATCCATAACAAAATTAATCTAAATGACCACTTTACTGTACTGCAAAATTAGAATATCGTAAAATTGGAGGGAACACTGTACAGTATCATTGACCTTTTCTTCATAGCGAAAGGCCAACATTGTTTACATAAAATCTTCTTGTATCATTGTTACTCCTGCCAACTAAGTTGAGCAGTAGATTATGTTTTCACTTTGTTTGTGATATGTTAGCAACTTCCTGACAACACCATGCATCGCAACCTCACAAAACTTTGTCAACATGACCCCCTACTCTAAATCTCGACTCAAATCTTGGTCAAAGGTAATGGTAAGGAAAAATAAAAATGTAATTAGTATTCCTATTGTATGTTATCTTGGGCATCACCTTGTGCGCAACCATACTTAATCAAGAAGTTGAAAATTATGCTGAATACAAGCCACTATATATGGCTTTCATAGACTATGAAAAGCCTTTGATTCATTAGAAATGTCAGCAGTTATGAAAGCACTCATGAGCTAGGAAGTAGAGGAAATATATGTGAAGATATTAGAGGATATCTATAAAGAAAGCACTGCCACTATAAAGCTACATCAGATAAACAATAAAATTCCAATACAGAAAGGGGTCAGACAAGGTGACACTTTATCCTATGCTCTTAACGGCAGTTTTAGAGAAGTTGGATTGGAAAGAGATAGGAATTCAGATAAATGTAGATTATCTAAATAATTTTCGATTTGCTGATTATATTCTAATTAGCAAATCATCAGATTAACTACAGGAAATGGTTTTGTAGTTGCACAAAGAAAGCCAGATAAGATGAATGTGAAGAAAACCAAGGTGATATTCAACACATTTCACACGATATGAAATCTAAATACATGACAAAGTAATAGAACGTGTCTAAGATTACATTTACTTAGGATAGAAAATTGGTGCATGTCTAGATCATGAAAAATAAATCGAAAGAAGTAGGGATTGGATGGAGTGTTTTTGATAGACAACACAATGTTACGGAAAGTAATCACATGTGTAATTCTGTGTGTGGGATTATATTTATTTGTAAATTAAATTTCAACTTGAGATCAAAATTTTAATACAAAATTTACAATTTTTTATCCTTCATGGGACAGGAATGGCGAGGAGTGGTGGCGTGTGCGAAGTCGAGTGCAGACTTCTATGATGAAGTCCAAAAATGTGATCTCCTATTTGCCTGAGGTGGACAAAGTCACCGTTGAGTTCATGGAAAGGTAAGGAAAAATTAAGAAATGGAACTTTCAGTATCCTTTTGAAAAATACTTAAGTGCAATTTTAATTCAGAATTTGTGTTTCTTAGGCATGTAAAGTAAGCCCTTACTTGTTCCTTAGGATGGCTTCACTCCAAGAACAGCATGGCGAGATGCCCAGTGACTTTCAGACCGAGCTATACAAGTGGGCTCTAGAATGTGAGTTTTATAATTTATCTATCAAAAATCAAAAAGGAAAGAAGTTTATTTATTTTCTGTTGATCTAAGTATTAATGCACATCAGGAAATGTCTGAGCTGACACTTGAATGACCCAGTTGGTAGCCACAACTTAAAACCTTTCCCATTTCCTCAGCTGTCGGCCTTGTGGCACTCAACCATCGCCTTGGATGCATGGCGTCTGACTTACCTGAAAACTCTGAACCCATGAGACTCATTAGGCTGGTAAATGATCTCTTCCATAATCTGAATTTGACTGAGTGCAATATACACATGTGGCGCTTCTTTCCCACCAAACCCTACAGGATTCTCAGAGAGAAGCACAACGAATTTCTAAGGTATGATAATTTATTGAATAATATATATACACATGCTTGTCAACTTACAATGGTATTATGTCCTTAGAAACCGGTCACAAGTTAAAAACATATGTTGAAAATTCACTTAAAATATGCATCTAACCTACTGAACATTAACAAATCAAATTGTCTTCTCATACAATATTACTTAAATGCTTCCAAATTTTCCTGATACTTACTCATAATCACAATATGGTGTGCAAAAAAATTGTATTTAAATATTTTTACCTATCTGTAATAACTAAAAGTCAAAGAAAATGGCATATAGTCCTCTCAATGAGTTTGTTGACATATTGACCAATTGGTGGCAATACAATGGCTTCAACTCAAATCATTACAAAAATTATAATGCCTTTTGAAAGTTTAGAAACAGAAATGATTTAGTGTAAACATTTGTGTGCCTATAGGATCCTCAGCATACCCCTATTTGATCTTCCAACCACTTTAGAAGTGGGTCTTTTTTCATATCATAAACCAATGCTGACAATTTTACTAAATCACTGATTTGCTTCTTATCTTTAAAGATGACAGAGATCGTCAATTCTGAAAGTTCTAACTCACATGAGACAGCCATTACAAGGTCATGCTAGTGACTTACCTTGAGTTTCATCTTGAGTAGTTTCCTTCCTTTTCTTCATACTGGAGAGACATAAGACACAACTAGTCATTATTCAAACATGTGTACCGAGGGTCCGTGTTGGTATATGAACAGAAAACGAATATAAAAATAATGGACAACTTTAATGATGAATAAAATAAATAACGTACTCGCTATATCCGTGGTGGTGCTCTTACAAATGCTTATCCACCCTTAGCGACACAAACATAAACATATACCTTAACACAAATATTCCTATTCTATCCTACCTAACTATACGTGAGGGAACTGATGGAAAAACGACCAAAATACACTCACGCCACAAATATTGTTTGAGAGTCACTGGGTCCTTCTGGCCGTCGTCCTTGTTTGAGAAGCAACTCCACATGCAGCCTTCGTCAAACCACAACCGAAAGACAGTCTTTTGCTGGTCCTCTCGGCAGCTGTATCCGGGAGGACAATTTACCGTTAGATATTAATAACAATGTTTTTCAAGTGTGGCAAGGCTTTTAGGAACACTGAAGGCTTACCTGTCTGGAGCGGGGTCACGGAACACTAGTGACTGACCTCCCGCCCAGACCGGTATATATATCCTCAGTTCCAGTGACGTCACGCGTTTTTCCCATCATCCTCTTTCGCTAGTAGTACCTACTCTAACCATAACAAGGTATCTTAACGAGCGTCGAGAATATGAGGATTTACCGGTGATTCCGCAAAGGAATCACCGTAATGATAGTTGGCCCGTTGTACTCGGTACACGGCTTTCCTCTTTAAAAAAAATAAATCCTCGTATTCTCACACTCGTAAGAACATGAGTTTATATATTATCAACATAAGTCGGGACCGGTCTTCTTCTTCTTCTTCTTTCTTCTTGTCTCTATGCAAGACTTCCGAGTCAGACGTGACTCGACCTCCTGGTCGGAATAGGTGAAGCCAACTCCCACCAGTCCTGGCAAACTGAGCAGGGTGGTGATCCTCAGCGGGGCTTCACCAAGCCTTCGTCCTTGGGGGGTAACATCCAGGTCCTTTCCCTGGGGCAGAGTCCAGAGCCCCCAGGATTGCGGTGATCACTGCTTCAGCTGCGGGACCAGTGTTTCAGCTCGGCATCTCCTTAGCTGCAAAAAAGTTTTTGAGGCAGTAACCTTTCCTCAGAACACTCAGGGGTCTATTAATCTCTCTCCTCAGCACTCCTCTACGTATCTTCTCACAGGCCTCCGTTGTCGGGCTGTGCGTGGCTCTTCCATATCATCCTCACCATCCTCGGAAGGCAACACGATCTCGCTCATGTCGATTATATACCCCTCCTCCCCTACAAAACGTTTTAATTTGTCTGGTGCCCGGAGGATTGTGTCGCCACTGAAAGTGTTTTCCAGCTCGTATGACACTCCTCCCTGCTTCACTTCCTTCACTTTATAGGGGCCAATCCATTTTATCCCTAGTTTGCGTTCGATGGAAGAGCTAATTTGTTCTTTCTTTACCCACACTAGATCACCCACACTTACTGTTTGTTCTTTTCTACCGAGATTAGCTCGCGCCAACCACTTCTGGCTGTTGTCACGGGATGTTTGCTTCACTACCTCCAGGGCGACACCAATGTCTATCTCATCGTCCACCTGTGGTAGAGTTATCCCTATAACTCTCGGAGCGTGGCGATTGAACATTAAGTAGTGTGGTTGTTCTCCTGTGGTCTCGTGTACCGCCGCGTTGAGTATTTGTTGGCACTGGGTGATATAGTCGGGCCACTTAATTGGTTGACCCTTACTCAAGCACGCTAACACGGACTTAAGGGTTCTATGTAAACGTTCGGTGATGGAGTTTCCTTGAGGATGGTAGGGAGTGGAGTAAACTTGGTGAATTCCGTGGGCTTTACAGAAGTCCGCCAGGAGGTGAGAACGGAACTCGCAAGCATTATCAGCCAGGAGCGTTTTTGGCCTTCCATAGTCCCCCACGTATGATCTAATACCCCTAACTACCTCTTCAGCCTGCCTCGAACGTAATTTTAACAATTTTACAAACCTTGAAAAATGATCTACTATGGTTAATACATATCGATGACCTCCTCGAGCAGGAGTCATCTCAGTTATATCTACACTGATTCTATCCAAAGGCTGGTTTACAGGAGGCAATTCTCGCCACTGCCTTTGTAAAGTTGAGGCTGACTTAGTTTGCTGACAAGTTAGGCATTCTCTTACAAATTTCTTCACATCTGCCTTTAAATTTGGCCAATAAAAATATTCTTCCGCCTTTAATATTGATTTGAGTTGACCTAAATGTCCTGATTCTTTTTCATGAATAATAGTAAGGGCTTTCTTTTTCATCACCGTGGGCACCACCAACAAATAGAGCAAGGTGTTATCTCTTTTCTGTTTAGAATAATAAAGGACTCCATCTTCTACAATAAACTGATTTAAGATTACTGGAGGATATTTATGTCGTGGTACTTGTCCTCCTTCTAAATATGCTTTCATTTCTCGCCAACGGGGTTCATCTACTTGGGCTTGTATGAACTCATCTTTGGTCATCCCTAGGAACATATCTTGCCCTACCATTCTAACTACCTTAACTGGACGGCTTAGTTGATCAGCCACCACGTTCTTAGATCCGGCTTTATATTCCATTTTATACTGAAACTCCCTCATCTCTAATATCCACCTATTCATCCTGGGCGATTTGGTTCTTTGCCTGAACACAGAAATGAGGGGTTGATGATCGGTGCGGATCAGGACGCGCACTCCCCACAAATAATGGTGAAAGTTCCGGCAGGCTAACACTACAGCTAACGCTTCCCTGTCGGTTGTGGAATATCTTATTTCGGCCGGTCTTAATTTCTTTGAAAAGAATCCTATCACTCGTGGTTCTTTCCCATCATATTGCATCAGCACTGCTCCTACATGAGTAGCACTAGCATCGGTTTCTAATATAAACTCCCGATTCATTACTGCTTTAGAAAGGATTGGGGCATGGGTGAGTTTACATTTTAAAGTCTCAAAAGCATTCTGACATTCACTGGTCCAGTCAAATATTTGGCCTTTTTTTAGTAAGGTTTGTAAGAGGGGCCAGAATCTTTGAGAATTTTTCTATGTGGCGGCGATAGAATGAGCACATCCCGATGAAACGCCGCGTTTCCTTGATAGTAGCGGGTGGCTTCATTTGGGTTACTGCGTCTACGTTACGTGGGTCAGGACGATACCCTTCCTTTGACACTATATGTCCTAAGAATTTTACTTGTCTTTGACCAATATTACACTTGGAGAGGTTAAGTTTTATACCTACAGACTTTAGGTGTTTAAATAACTTTTCCAGCCTCTCAATTAAAGTAACGTAGTCTGCCGCATATACAATAAGATCATCAAGATAACTTTTAACCCAATTTTCTTTAAGTAGGGGGGCTAGAGCTTGGTTCATTTGTCTAGCGAATAAAGCGGGGCTGCAGCTCAAACCGAAGGGCAATCTTTTAAATCTATAGAGTGAGATTCCATCACTAAAAGTAGTTAGGTCCCTGCTGGATTGATCGAGGACGATTTGATAATATGCATCCTTCATATCCAAAGTGGCATAGTAGTCACTTCCTGATACATTCTCTACTAACTCTTCTAACTTAGGAAGAGGATGAATATCCATAGCTAGTTGTTTATTTACTTTTCTATAATCTAAACAGAGTCTTTTGTCTCCCCCTGGCTTATTAACTAAAACTATTGGGGACAGCCAAGCCGCAGTTGAACTTTCAATAATACCTTTCCCTTCTAACTCCTTTAATATTGACTGAATCGCCTCCTTTGCTTTCTCGGGATAACGGTATAGAGGCGTACGGCAAGGTCTTGGATCGTCTACCTGTATATGAGCTGGTTCTGCTTGAATTAAACCTAATTCGCCTGGATGTACTATAAAAAGTTCTTGATGTTGTTGGATGATTTGAAATAATTGTTCTTTCTGTTCTGGATTTAAATGTGACCAATCACGAGATTCTAGGATGGACTGCAGTTTTTCCCAGCGTGTTTGGTAATTACTAACACAATCATTCTCAGGTCCGAGAGCCTCACTAATACGGGAGATAGTAACGGGGGTTTCTTCTGTTTCTAATTGTTCATCTTGTACTCGTTCATAGGTGACTAACAATGTTCCGGGGTGCAAGTTTAACCCTACCTTGGTGTTATTAATGACGGGGATAAACAAAGTTTGATCTTTAGTGACAGTCATAACCATTGGTATTCCATTCTGGACGTACTGATGTCTGGCTTCAACCATTACTACTGTGTTAGGTTGTTCATCGACTTTAATTTCCACCATGGTCGTTAAGTAACAGTCCAGGTGTTTACGAGTAGTTAATCTGCCATATTTGGGGCGGTTATTGGGGTGGTTATTAGGGGCGGGTCGTGTTTCTCTTACCACCCTTTGAACTTTACCATATTCATTTGTTGTTAACACTAAAGGATAAATCAAGTTATTCCAATAAACTTTTCTTGCTTGGTAATCTAACGTAAATGTAGCTTGACTGATGGCATTCATACCGAGCAAGGCTGATGGACGCAGATAATTATCAGGAATTACCGCTACTTTAATGGTAATTGGGTGATTACTGATACTAGAAATGGTAACACTAGCTTGACCCAAAACTCGTAATTTACGACCAGTAATTCCTTGCAATGGGGGAATTCTTGAACTACGTTTTATTTCCAGCCCTAATTCTTCCGCTGCGCTAAGCTTAAGTAGAGATACATCACTACCTGTATCTAACATTACTTCGAGCACATGGTGGTTAACGTCCAGGTTAATGACCGGTGATTGTCACGCTATTCTCCCTCGAGTCATATTAATTCTCCCGGGACAACCTGGGTGTCCTCTTCGACAATTCATACGCAGGCAATCATAGCAGGAGCCTGGGCGAGGTTGTTTACGACATTCTGCTATAGAATGACTATTAGCTCGACAATAAGGACAATATTTTTCTCTCCTATCCCATTGTCTAAGTCTCCTCTCGACTCATTCTAAATTGCCCCTCCCTGTTGGTGTTCTCGGAGGGTTACGTGCTATGGCACCTTGGGATGGTAAAGCTGGTTCAATTGTTCGCACGTTATCCCGTTGTTGTGCTAGCACCACTATTCTCTCATTATCCAATTTGCTCAGAAACTTTTTAAGGGTTACATTCTGGTCCAAGTACAACTCTAGCCTATCTCTACTTTCTTTAGGCATGCCCTTCAGTAGTTTGTTTTTAATGAGCTGTTCAGTGTTAGACACCTCTCCCGACTTTGTCTGTATTCTAACAACGCAAGTTTACATTTTAGGTTGGTTACAAATTCTATTGGGTCTTCGTCATACGTATATTTTAAATCGTTCAAGGAATCAAAGATACGGTCTTCACTTTGGTCGGTGAGTTCAGTAGTTAGGTGCTTCTTAAAGTTCTCCCACGACATAACTTCTTTATTAAGGATATTCTGAATAAATAGTGAAAGGGGTGAATCTACTCGCATCCGAACTATTTGTTGTCGTTCGTCTGTTAACTGAGAACAACTTTCTACCTGTGACAAGAAAACAGTGAGTCGTCCCGCGCCGTCTACACCATTCAACTGACGTAACTCCAGAATAGGGATATCACGTGGCTTCAAAAAGGTTTTAACTGGTCTTTCAAGGGGGGGTGCAGATTCCCTGCGGCGCAGTTCACCTATTAAATCCTCAACACAAGACCTTAAATTATCCACTTCCCTTTCTAACGACTCCATTTTCCTCTGATCGTGATGACCGACTTCTGAACACTCTGGTTTTATTGCTCCATCAAGCGCTTGTTCACCCACTTCGGTTACTTCCTCCTGGGGAAACCACGAGTCGCCTAACAAGTCTATCTGAGAATTCATAATTAAAATTTAATTGGAGGGGGGAAGGACGCCCGGCGATCCGAAGACCGCGACTCACTTAACAATCTGGGGACAGGTGCCCGCAGAGGAGACTTTGAGCGTATTTGTCCACTAACACTATCACTAACACTTAAAAAAACAAAACAATGCATCACTATTAACTCTACGTAACTATTCTAATCACCAATCACTAATCACTACTCTGTAAGGGAATAAAAAATTAACTGGAAGGGGGGGCTAATTACCTACTTAACTAGCACACTGTAGCGTCTCCCGGACAACGTGGGCTGATGCGTAATTTGCATCTACACCGCTGCAACCACTGTACCGAGGGTCCGTGTTGGTATATGAACAGAAAACGAATATAAAAATAATGGACAACTTTAATGATGAATAAAATAAATAACGTACTCGCTATATCCGTGGTGGTGCTCTTACAAATGCTTATCCACCCTTAGCGACACAAACATAAACATATACCTTAACACAA
Organism: Cancer borealis; assembly: GCA_036785275.1. Lineage (NCBI taxonomy): Eukaryota > Metazoa > Arthropoda > Malacostraca > Decapoda > Cancridae > Cancer > Cancer borealis. Next base: position 61,656 of record JAXIVD010001120.1, read on the forward strand.
ATATTCCTATTCTATCCTACCTAACTATACGTGAGGGAACTGATGGAAAAACGACCAAAATACACTCACGCCACAAATATTGTTTGAGAGTCACTGGGTCCTTCTGGCCGTCGTCCTTGTTTGAGAAGCAACTCCACATGCAGCCTTCGTCAAACCACAACCGAAAGACAGTCTTTTGCTGGTCCTCTCGGCAGCTGTATCCGGGAGGACAATTTACCGTTAGATATTAATAACAATGTTTTTCAAGTGTGGCAAGGCTTTTAGGAACACTGAAGGCTTACCTGTCTGGAGCGGGGTCACGGAACACTAGTGACTGACCTCCCGCCCAGACCGGTATATATATCCTCAGTTCCAGTGACGTCACGCGTTTTTCCCATCATCCTCTTTCGCTAGTAGTACCTACTCTAACCATAACAAGGTATCTTAACGAGCGTCGAGAATATGAGGATTTACCGGTGATTCCGCAAAGGAATCACCGTAATGATAGTTGGCCCGTTGTACTCGGTACACATGAAAGGGACAATATCCAAAGAAAATGTTGGCATTATTCTACACTATAGTGTAGAGCCATAGACTACACCATACTTGACTGGACACTCGAAATCGGACCTTTTGCAAACAGGCCCTACGGCAGATTTTTAGAAAAATCAAATCAAATACTTAGAATTAAGATAGGAACCTCAAATAAAAAGCAAACACTTCAGAGTAATGTAAAGAATATGTTTATGAGCAACAAAAACAAATTAGTCAACATACGTCATCGGTGGGCGACAATTATTAAATCCTAAGAAACCAAGAAAAACACAAAATTTGCAACAATTTCCAGGAATATTGGAATTTCAATCTGAAAACACTTACATGCATAGCCCATGTAGTCTTTATTAATATGCAATACCATAGAATACACCATACGTGACTGTGCACTCGAAATTGGGTCTTTCGCAAATGGGTCCTGAGACGATTTTTTGTTTGTTTTATTTGAATAAAATACTTAAAATTATCATGGAAACCTCAAACAAAAAGTAAACACCTCAGAGTGATGTGAAGAATATGTTTATGAGCAACAAAAATAAATTATTCAACATACGTCACTGTCTTGCAGGGTGAAAATAACTTGCATGAAAAAAAAAACTCTCTCTGCAGTAAGAGCAAATAACTCCCTTTAAGGGAAGCACTGTCACTGTCGCTGTCTTCCACAAAGTTGGTGAAGGGTAATGTAGGCCTTCTTCCCCACCGTCTAGTCCCCCTGTTCAGCAGGCGTGTCAATGCATGGAACTTCTCGGGGTCCCAGCCCTCAAAGGTGGGCTGGTACTTTTCCTTGCTATCCCAGAAGAGCTCCTCCTGGCAGCACATAGACAGGTCACCCAAGGACATCCTGCCCAGGTGCCCCGAGAAGTGCCCTGTAGCTGCCGCAAGCAGGTCTTCTGGTGGTTCAGGGTCCAGGTCAGAGAGCTCTCCAATCAACATCTGAACCACCCGAGTGTCCTCCATGACCAGCTGCTCCCTGGCGGTCTGCATCTCCTCTGCCACCTCCTCCAAGGTGTATCGAGAAAGACACACCAGGTTGACTCGCCTGACGATGGCCTCACTCTCAAAGAATTGGCGTACTTGCGTCCAGAGAGACACAAGTCACTGTCTTGCAGGGGGAGAAATATCTTTGTTGCACAGAAAAAAAACCCACTGTCTGCAGTAACAGTAAGTATAACTCCCTTGAAGAAAAGCACAAGTCACTGTCTTGCAGGGGGAGAAATATCTTTATTGCACAGAAAAAAAAAAAATTTCTGCAGTAGCAGTAAGTATAACTCCCTTGAAGAAAAGCACAAGTCACTGTCTTGCAGGGGGAGAAATATCTTTGTTGCACAGAAAAAAAACACTGTCTGCAGTAGCAGTAAGTATAACTCCCTTGAAGAAAAGCACAAGTCACTGTCTTGCAGGGGGAGAAATATCTTTGTTGCACAGAAAAAAGCACTGTCTGCAGTAGCAGTAAGTATAACTCCCTTGAAGAGAGACACAAATCACTGGCTTGTAAGACGCAGTCATTATCTCCCCCATCACCTATTTTTTCTGCCCCTGGAGATTCTGCCTTTTCATTTGGTCATGGCTTCTAGTATCCCTCACACAGTCGCCGGTGGCCTGGCGTTTGGAGGGAAACTTGACGTGAACATCAGAGTTTGTTTGGAGCCAAAACCATTGAAAACGTTACCGCCCACGACGGGGAGAATCTTGGTGATTACGTTATGCCCATTACAGCACTGTGCCACCTCAAACTCTGGGAACTTCCTGGCCAAGCCAACAAGGATCTGCAGGAATGTGTCCTTATGGTTGTCACAACCAAAAGACCTGAAATAAAATGTGAATGTTAGCACATTACAAGTGAACACAAAATTATACAAATAAAAATAAATAACCATCCGGAAAAAAAAAAAAAATTCAGAAGTACAATTAAATTTATAAATTAATGAATTAATTCCTATAGTTATATTACCTACTAGTCTGTAGCATCTATTCGTTCGAAGAATGTAAAAAAAAAAAAACCTAATGCATGTGTGTAAGCACTCACACAGTAAGATAATGGCATTTAAACATATCAAATATGTATGTATGTATGTATGTAGCGATGCTGTTTACCATCAAAGAAAAAAAATGGGTGGGATGAGGAGTAGGTAGCTAGATTCGAATTTTGAATTAACGGATTCCGTTGGTCTTGAGGTGACCGTGGTCAATCATGATTTAACTAACTTGGTTAGACCATGACCGTGATATGTATCTATTTGTTAAATTCGCACGGTCATTTTTAAATACATAACAATGGTGATGGTAGCCATGATCAAATAATGACCGCTACCAAAGATTCATCATCCACCGTTCATCTACCATTCTTCGTTCAATTTCTACAGGGAGTTTTATATGAATTTAGTACTGAAATGCTCCTAAAATCTTATAAATCAGACATTACATTAACCAAATATTGCATACTTACTGCTAAAACGAGTCCGGTATTCAGCTAGTAGCTACAGTATTACGTCCTGGTTGCACTGGCAGTGAGTGACTGACTCTGACAGACCAACAGACGTCTCGCCGTCACACTCAGCTCAGTTTTCTCAGCTACGCGCCACGAATTGTTGTGAAAAATTCATTCCCAAGCCGATATAATAATATGACATTTGATCACAGTCAAATCATATTCAGGAATGGTGATTTCACAATATGTGATGTTTTATTTCAGAAATTTTTGCCATAAACAATATGCTTTATACACAACTCCCACACGATTTTTCACTCAAACTTGTAATCTTTATGTTAATTTCCTATTTGCAAAAGTTGTAAAATTACTTTTTAGGTTCAGCCATGGTTCAGCAATCATTACTGATTGTAAAGACATGAAATACAATGTCCTAACTAGAATATGAACTGATATATGAAGTATTATCTATCATCACTCATAGCAGCGGAATCTATAGGGCCTAAATGTAATATCATCTGTCAGCGATTGTCGCGAGTGTCTTATCAAGTATGGTGTAGTCTATGGTAGAGCATTCCTTGAACTGGGCTGTTCAGTTTTCATTTAAAAATTTTTTTTATTGTAGTAGTATTGGTCACCCTGCCAACATATACGTTTGAAAAACATGATTACTTGTTAATTTCACAATTATCATTTAATAGAAAATTATGTGTCATACCGGATTTCCTGTCATATAAGATGCACAGGAGTATAAGATGCACTTATAATTTGGCAAGGAATATTTAGGAAAAAGCTCAAAATCACACTTTTTCTTGAGCTTCATAGCTATTCCCTCAGTAGAGTTTTGGTATATGATTGTAGGCTAAGGAGTATTCCCGTACTGAACAACTTGAGCAAAACGTGCAACTAACTATATGAATAAGTACTAAGTACTGGTATTTACAAAGTTAAATCCCCACATTATCCTTGAGCTTCATAGCCCTCTCCTCAGAACTGACAGCAGTCGTAGTTGGCTTCCGTCTTCCTTCATCCATTGTTTGTAAACAGTACTATGCTGAGGAAACATCCATGATAAGAAATTTCTGCTGCTTGCTGGCATAAAGCTAGCAAGCAGCAGAAATTCCTCATGTACTGTATCGCTTGATACAGTACAGTTTTGCAAGCATTTGGTAAAATATACTGCGAGTTTGTCCAGTAGAAAATCGCCTGCATCCTTGCTCAAGTCAATTGATAAGCCATCTGCACATCCTGCTTTGCCCTTGCTCATTCCTTTTAGTGCTTTCTTTTCCTCACTCGTGATTATGTTCATAGTTTCCATGCTGGGGTCATTAGTTTGTCTATCATTACTATTATATAATTTTCTGTAGAATTTATCCACTACCTTGATCATCTCATCACTATTAAACGCAATCTGACTGTGTTCATCTTTTAAAGTATAAAGTTGCTTTCTGCCAATACCAAGTGTTCTCCTTTCAAGCTTCATACTTGTTTCCTTTTTTAGAGTTTTCTCAATCTTTTTCATGTTGTAATTTCGAATGTCATTAGTTTTTCTCTTGTTGAAGGTTTTAGACAGTTCAGCCACTTCTACTTTGTCTCGTCTGGTTTTTATCACAATTATGCAACATTTTCTTATGAGATCCTTGGTGGTTGTTGAGAGTTTTCCTCTGTTTTCTTTGGTTGCCTTCTCACCTACTTCTAGTGCTGATTCTAAGATTACATTAGTTAGGTTGTCATTGAAGATTTTTATGTCTCCATTCACCTTGTCTGATATAGTGCGTTCCATCTCAGAAAAGAATAAGCTGTTTGGCAATCCCTCCCAAATTTTCATAATCTGTGTATTCCTTTTACCTAGCAAATAGGAAACTGATAATACAATAATACTAAGGACAACATGACTAATTGAAATTCAACACAATATAATGTAGTAAAAAATTTTCTAAGCATATAAGTACACGTAACAAGTAATATCTGTCTGTTGATAAAATAAACAAATGTAGACATCCTCGGCAAGAGACAACTTTCTTCCATGTAGTAAAGTATAAAGCATCACACTAGTATATAGTAAGGACACAGATGTCTCACATTATCATATAATAGTGAAATATATTAATAATAATGATAATAATGATGATAATAATATAATGGGAGACATCTGTGGGTGTATTGCAGTTCTTTACTACATGGAAGGCAAAACGTTGTCTTATTTACTTGATGATGCCTTGAGGTAGCCCTCACAGCTGTGGTGATCCACCACTACTTCCCTGGCAAATGTTCCTTCTCAAGAGTCACAGCTGGTCTGGTATGGAATTTGATGGCTCATGACACAGTGAGGTGTATCCTGGCACTGGCGGTTCGTCTGGCACACTCTTGAGGAACTTGTCTCGTTGTGCCTTTATCGCTTGTCTATTTTTCAGCAGACAGGCAATACTTGTTACATGTCTTTATATGTTTAGTAAAAGGCAAATGTACAATGTATCATATTGATTTTCAATAAATTATTTTGTCTTCAGCATTATTGTATATCAGTTACCTGTTTGCAAAAAGAATGCACAGATTGGGACAATTTGGGAGAGTTTTGCCTAACGGCATTTTCTTTATTTCTGATATGGAACACGCTATAGTTGTGAGTATTTGTTCTTAATTTGTTGTTAATTATTTTCTAATCATATAAATTTATGAACACCTACACACCTGTTTACACACTCTGAAATGGTTACTCTGTGCTGAATCAGACTTGCAGAAAGCAAGATGCATGAGACTGAGGCATCATTATTGGCTCAGGGTACAGAGGAGCGGGACGTCACTTTGATGGAGAAGCTGCTTATGACACCAGGTCTCTCTCGCAAGGATGTTACAACCCTTATCCTCGACATGCTCTTTGCTGGCATAGACACAGTGAGGCTGAACCACTTAGCATTGCTATTGATTATAGAGAATGAAAGTAAAATAAACAATTCAACCAAACTTGTTTTGAAGATAAAACTTTTATGAGCAGAAGCATTCTTTGCAGACTTCACACACCATGGGATTTACCCTATATCTACTGGCACGACATCCAGAGGTACAGACAAAGCTACAAGAGGAAGTAGACTCTGTGATGCATGGCCATGAGGGGCCACTCACCATGCACCATCTGTCTCAGCTTTCTTATCTAAAGGCAGTGATCAAGGAATCCCTCAGGTATGTGCATGACTAATTTTCATTTTTTTTTCTTCAGGTTAATGTTTGGTAGTTATTGATTTTTTTTTACACTTTCAGAATCTTTCCTCTTGTCACTGGCATCTACCGGACTCTAGACAAGGATTTAATCCTTGATGATTACTTGATTCCTAAAGATGTAGGTATATTGATTTGTTTTATGCATTCACTTTATCAAAATGATTATGAAATTGAAGCATGTGCATGTAGTTGATTGTCTGTATATTATTATATCAGTTGCATAGATTATGGCTTGACATAATACAGACCAGTTCAGCAGAAGTTGGTTTAAACCATGTTGATTTTGATATATAATGAGTGAAAGGTGATTTATTTCATGTAATATATTCAAGCTATTCTATAGTTTCAGTAAGACATAAATTTTGAGTAGTTTCTTGAAAATGAATTTATTTCATAAACAAGAGTATGCATGATATATGATATCCATATTTTCCATTATGCTACTCCTGTGCAGGGTTAATTTTATAGCACACATTACAGGTGCATGGTGTAAATTTAGCACTCGTTCTAACGGATAAATCTAGGAATAAATTTTGCGAGGCAAAAATTGTACGGAACAACTCTTACCTCTACCCAATTCAAAATTTAACAATAACAAACATGGCACACTTTAAATCATCGCTTACACAACACACCATTACCATAGTCAAACTTGGAGCACCTTTGTACCAAATTTCTGTATATTTATATCTTTTTTTCTCAACGACGTTATGCGAGGACTTGCTGTAGAGATTCAGATTCAGATTCAGATATTTATTCCATTATATAATGGTTATTCTTACAGCTTTGATACAGAGGGTATTTGCTATGGATGGCTACGGCAAGAAAGTTGATTGTGCAAAAGTGGCCCTACAGAGTTTTGCCTAGTTGATGTCTTTATTCCCTGTCATACAGTGGTCTGTGCTCGGCATCACCATGTTGACAGGATGGAATGAAATGTTCTTCCCAAGAGCTAAGGAATTTGTACCTGAACGTTGGCTCAGACATAAGCCTCTAGGACCCATTCATCCATATGCCTCCCTGCCTTTTGGAGCTGGCACAAGAATGTGCATTGGCAGAAGACTTGCTGAACAGGAAATGTATATCTTCCTCACAAGGGTAAGGCATAGTAAGCAAATGTTGATACAAATAAAACATCATGTTGCACTTTAGTTCAGAACTAGAGTGAGTTAAGCAAACACCATATGATGAGCATTGGTACATAAAATAAGCCTGGGATGTGAGTGTGTCACAGTAAACATATTTACACATTCATGAGTGAAGAGAAGGCAACTACATCCAGATTACTGAAATTACCTCTCTTAAGCACTAGATCCTACAAGTATTATATAGAATGTTTTAATCATCCTAGTTGACAAGTTTTAGTCTTTTTCGTTGTCTGAGATTCTGAATCTTGGTAAATATATAACGCCCTCATAAAATGCCCTCTAACGTTAAAGAATTTTTGAACGTTTTAATGTGATTTGACTGATTTTGGGATTAATTTTTGGGGCAAAGCACTTGTTTCTGAGTTTCTCCCACCCAACCCACAAGCAACTTTGTGCATCTATGAGAAACTGGGTTTTTTGGGTGGGAGAACATCAGAACGAGATTTTTGCAGTATAAATGAGGTCCAAAATCAATTGAAGCAAATAAAAAACAAAAACTAATTTTCTTCAAAACGTATTTTCAAAACTATTTTGTTCTGGTTCTCCACTGGCCCGCCATCAACCATCCTCTAGCCTGCCTATTTTAGATTCTTTTTAAGACTACATCTAATCTTTCCCAACCTAACCTTTGAAACCTAAGTTGACTTTAATCAAATTTAACCTTTCCAAACCTGATCTCACCTGTTAATTTGCAGAGAGATTCTCAAGTAATTTTGGTGTGCTGACTCAAAGAAGGTACCAAGGGTAGAGCGTACATGTAGTGCTACCACGCTCTTCTTATATGATAAATACAGGTCAATTGGCAGTCTGGTCACTCTATTAGTGCCATAAGAAAGTATAGTAAAGCTTTTTCTTTGCTTTTAAACTGCTCTATAGCCTTCCAGGGCTTCAGGGCACAGGTGCACCTTCCCACATTGGAACTGATAAGCAACTGAATTAACTGAAGTTTAAACCTCAGCTTTTATGGTGGGTGATATGAAATAGTGAATAAGTAAGTAAGTAAGTTCAAAAATGGCATGTTTTGAGAACCTCTTTTTGCAAATTATCCGAAGCAAATCTTTCTCCTGCCTCGACATATTCCTGTGTTCCCTTTCTCTTTGCCTAGAACCACATTAGTCAGACCAACTTTTATATAGCAATCACTTCTATCTCATATATCCTACTCTATAACCTACCACACTGGTGTTTTGATAGAGCTGATTGGTGCTCCTTGACTTACCTCTCTTATCATTTCCTACAACTATGAACCTCTTCTACCACCGATATGCTAATTAATTTCTCTTTTACTATTCTATGTGCTGCTCAGCTGCCATTCCCCAGCCCACTAGATATTTTAAGTCTAAGGCTGTACCCTGGTGGAATTCAGATGGTACAATTGACATGCAAAGGAAAAAAAAATGCTTAGGTGAGACAAAAAAAAAGCTATGCCAAAAATATGCAGCATGGATTAGCAATTGCTGTAAAGAAGACTACTTTTTTTTAACTAAACAATTAGAATATTTGACCACAGGTTTGGCTCTTAGTTAATTTATGTGTAGTTAACATTTTCTCTATTGGCTCTTTTTTTATGCTTACTGCCACAGAGGTAAGATGAATGTTTTATTGGTACCTTGTTTTTAAAATCTGAAAATGGGAAATGCAGTTTCCCAAAACATTGCGCAATGTAGAATGCAAGTCGCATTGAGCCTATATTAACATATATGTATTTCATGACACCCACCCACCCACCCACCCACACACACACACACACACAGAACGGTGGATATGTGGAATGGCTTAAGTGAAGAAATTGTCACAACAACCAGTGTGCATACATTTAAGGAAAAGTTGGATAAATATAGTTATGGAGACAGGACATAATGAGCCTTGCTCGAACCCTGTAAATTACAACTTGGTAAATACAACTAGGTAAATGCACGCACGCGCGCACCCACCCACCCACCCACCCACCCACCCACCCACCCACCCACACACACACACACACACACACACACACACACACACACACACACACACACACACACACACACACCACACACACACACACACACACACCACACACACACCACACACACACACACACCAAATTACTAGAAGGAATTTAACTGGAGCCCTTAAGAGTTTGTTAAGAAAATAAAATCATTAGATCATTTGTTAATTGAAAATTTTCTCTTCTTTTAGGTGATGCAACGGTTCACTGTTGGTTATAAGTATGAAGACATCGATATTGTCACCAGACTGATATCTATCCCATCACGTCCACTTAGGTTCAATCTCGTGGAGCGGTCTTGATCAGTGTTTGCCCGGTTTGGAAAAGCACTGGAATCTCAAGCCCAATCAAAGTTGATATTAAAGACAAGGGAATCACGTATGCAGGGTATTTATAATGGATCAACCTTGGCTATCATATGATACATTATTGATATAGAGTGGTGCACCAAGTTTCTCACCATCTTGATTCACAAATCCCCCAGATATTAATTTACATCTCCACCAGAATGCTCTAGAGAATTGAAAGTTATATTTTTACATTATCTGATGAATTCTGATGTTTTCTTAACTGCATTTCTGTTGCAAATTTCTAACATCTCAGATATTCAATATTTTCTATGATCACAAATTGTACGTTGGATCTGGTGTAGACCGCCATTTTGCTATCAATGTTTGCTGTGATTATGATCTTCATGGTATTACTTATTATAACAAATGAACATCACAATACCACCAGGGGTTTGGAAACAATGTTTGAAATCATGACGAAGTGCACATGCATCGGTCACAGCCAATGAAAACATTCCTTAAAATAATCTGCCAATCAGATCACTTTGCGTTTTGGGTCAGAAGAATCTAACCTGCGCTACTAATGGGCGGAGGCTGACCATCTAAGGCCTTCGTTAAGCTTACCGGCGTCACATGTTAAGGACATAGAAAAAAAAAGTGGTTTTTTTTTTAATGAAAATATTTATATAAATCATTTTATATCTCAACTTGTTTTGTGATGATTTTCAAATTTCTTGTTGCATAACATTCAGGAAGGAATTGGCTACAAAGCTACTTATTGCTATTCTTTTATTCCGAAGTTTGTAAGAGCTTTGTACATTTTTTTTGGTAGTTTTTTTACAGAAAAATTACCACAGGAATGAATTTTTATTAGTGTATGTACTTATTTTTTGCGATATACAAATGATTATATGCAAGATTGTTCATTTGGATGTCTTTTAACTCATATAAAGGATACTGTTTTACTTCAAATAGTTTTTTATAAGAATTTTTTTGCATATATATCAAAATTCGAAAAAAAAAATTTTAGAGAAAAAAAAGCCACCAATTTTCATGAAAATAATAGCATTATGCCACAATGTATTTTTTGTAGTGTAAACAAAATCGTGAGTTGACGAAAAATGACGTACCATAAAAGTTATTTTCTGTCTTAAGGTTAAGGATAAGTTAGGTCAGGTTGGGTGATCTAGGGGGGCTTGCCCTCCTTTTAAAAGGATGTTACATGAGTTCTGTTTAGGCACCCCAAGGTAAAAGGTTATTACGGGTGGTTAGATTAGGTTTAGGGGGTCTGGGGATCCGTAATTATGGAGATTTATCTAGATCAGGGGTTTTCAAACTATGGGTCCTGACCCTTCAACAGGTCATAGAATAAATAATATGGGTCGCGACATGAAAGAAAACTTGCTTGATGAAAAATCTGCGGAAAAATTAGCAATAATACCTGTCAGTGACAATACAATATCAATTGCACTGATATTGCAAATTGTACTACACTTTTAATTTATGTCAGATACGTGTGGCAAAATTATATGTTGGAAGACTTGCTATGCTGTTTAAATTTGACATCGTACACAACTGGTGCAGATGTATTCGCCACATTGGAAGACGATATGGTGCATTTTTGCAGAACATGAATCCCACGACAACACAAAAACAGTGAACACTACCACACTATGTAACTTAGCGGAAATCAAGGGCAAGGATTGAATTATGCCCAACATAATGTACTTTTCTTTGTTAAATAAGCGAACCACGTGGGTCTGTTTGAGATTCAGTTTATAATAGTTTTGACTAAATTTTTTTATAGTTCTTATGGATTAGGAATGTAACCAAGTGTTGGTGGAAGATGAAGAGGTTCTTTAACGTTGAAACAAGAAAGTCTATTTAAGAGTGCATGGGCAGTCACGTAACCTTTTCGAGGAAAATTATGGTGTTAAACCTTATGGTTTACACCCTGAGAGGCGGTTATTCAACCACTCTCAGTGCCTATTAAAAGTTAAAACAATCTGCCCAGGGAAGAATTACTTTATTTGATGGCTCATAAGATGCATGGGCTCATAAGACGCACCCAGTTTTAGCAGACATTGAAATGAAAAAAAAAGATAAATGATCGGATTTAAGCTCTGAATATGAAGTGAAGGATTTCACCTGACATTTGAAGACTCTCACATGCATTTAGATTATTATTAAATCCCAATATTTTGCATTTAATAATTTTAATATTTGCTAGTGCTTATTTTGGTACATGCAATGCGTGGTGCATGGTCACTTAGGCAAATTCTTCCTGACTGGTGTCATTCTATGTGAATTACCGGTAAGTATGACCTATTATATATTGTTAGCTTGAAAGAAAAAGTTGTTTTGTGGTGTAGTACCAATCATCACTTTGTTTACATGTGCGAAGATGTCTGGGGTTTGATTTTAGAGCCTCTGTTGCCATAGACTAACCACCAACCACTGCCTCAATGCTGAATCTTGGCCTCATAGGACGCAGGCTCATTTCCTGAGACTTTTTTTTTTGAAGAAAAGGTGCGTCTTATGAGCCATCAAATACGGTAAATGGGTTGGAAGGAGAAAGGTGAAAAATTAGAGTAGAAATACGAGGCTGTGAATGTATTGTCATCCTGTAGTGATGTAGGAAAAATTTATCAACTCTGTTTTGTGTAGAAGTTTACCATTTGTTGTGCCTTTATCCATCACCGGTGAATGATGATGGGTAATCAAAATTAAACCTGAGAAAATAAATACATTTGTTATGTCAAAAGTTAAAGCCAAGTTCTTTACTTAATCCCTGACTTGAAGTGGTAAGGTAAGTGTTTGGTAAATTGCTCAACACTCTTGAAATAAGGATATGAAAAACATGCAACGTGTTCACGGGCCTTGTTAAGGACTCAGTCTCACTCTACCAAAAGTATAAATTGTTCTTTCATTATAATAATTTGTCATGTTTTTCTTAGTTGTTATTAATTCTTGAGTTGAGTTAACTTCCCTTAAGGAAAAATAAAATTTCACAAAGGGCCCCCATGCCCCTTTACAAAAAAATCTTGGGTGGTGGCAGTAACTATCAACATTTAAATTAAATTAATGACTTAGTAAGATCAATATTAATAAACAATAACTAACAGGCACCACACTGGTGACCCAAGTCACTCAGGGGGGCACCACAATACTTGGATTACCAAACTGGCTTACTTGACTGATATTTTTGGCCTTATTAATTATTTAAACTTCAAAGGAAACTTCAAGGATAAAACGGAAACATTTTTCAACATATTGAATATATTGAAAGTTTCCAGAAAATTTTGAGGGTTTGGCAAAAAAGAATTGAGTGATCATCCTTCCTATTTTATGTTCCCAACATTGTTGCAACACACTACTGAGAACAATGCCAATGACGACATATTAAGAGTATTAAAACCCGAGATCTTGTCACATATCGCATCACTATCTCAAAGCTTTAATAACTATTTTCCTGAGGAGAAATTTGAAGCAGTGAAGAAAAGCCTTTGGATAAAAAATCCATTTACTTTCCAAATTCCTGAGTCAATAATTGGATTGAACTTGCTACCTGAAGAGGAAACTGAATTGCTGCATCTTGGTTATTACTTCACACTTAAGAATGATTTTGAGAAATTAAATTTATACTCATTTTGGGTTAGGAACAAAGAGTAATTTCCACTACTAAGTAAAAAGGCTATTCTAGTACTATTACCTTGTCTTCGTGTGTTCCCAATTGGAAACCTGTGTTGGCATTTTCTTCAAATTTGTTTTTTCTAAAAATAATCATTTGATATTCATATAACTAGATACATATAATTCTAGTATAAGCGGATCATAAGAAATATATGATTTTTATTGATGCTAAATAAAGGAAAATAGTGAACAGTGTTTGTCTTTGATTTACTGGATTACACTAAAAGTTTAATGGGTCGCAATTCAAAATGTGGTTCTTGCTGTGGGTCGCAGTAAAAAAAAAATTTGAAAAACACTGATCTAGATTAAATAAAAAGTAAATTTTTGCGTAAATCACTGTATTTTGTCTTCCCTTACTCCAAAACCCTGCATTCGGTATTGTATGACGATATCTTACAATATATGCATTTGCGACGGAAATAAATATCAAAATCTTTCAAAATGGATCGAAATCTATAGGAAAAGTGTGTTGTTTATATGCAGGTGCACTGTGGTAACGATGTAAAAATGTACCAATCCCCGTTTCTCAGTGTAATGCTAAAAATCAGGTATGTGTCCTTAAAAGTCTTTTTTTTTAATCTATGTAAGTGAAAATAGCATGAGGAATTGATTTGTAAATTAATATCCATGGGCAGTGCCATTCGTTGCTTCTTCCCCTTTTGTTTCATCCAAAAAGCGTTCAATGAATTACGTACCACAAACACTTCCAACAACAAAATTTATTCCATGGTGTAGTGAGGAGATAGGAGTGACAATCACCTCCTAATGATTCAGATTAAATGAAGATAGTATATTTTTAGGAGCGACATGTAGAAGTCCATGAAATGTGCAGTCCTTCAAAGAAAGAGCTGAGATTACAGTCAGCTGCTTTCCCCCGATACACCTTACCACGTGACTGACGTGAGTCCCAATCCATCGTTTCCAGCTAAAATAATAGATTTCCCTTGATGCTGATTTAGTCCCATAATAACCAGTGACTCCTAGTGATGTTAAGTACCGTTTTACACGAAAAAGTACTCCATTTTACGTAAAAATCTAAATTATAGGTGAATCCTTCCAGTTATACATGTGCCCAGTGTTTCCTTCCCTTATTTTTTTCTCTTAACATTTAATACAATAATATGAGTCTCCTACCTTCCTCGTGATAAATGAAACCCTTAATATGTTGTGTACTGATTAATGGTATAATTCTGTATAGGTTGACATGTACTACTGCTGCAATTAGAACATAACTATAGTGTCAATGATTTTTTTTCTACGGTACAATTTTAAATCTTCACCATAATGACATTTGTTTACGTCTCCATCTTCGGACTGCACCTCGTTCAACACCCTACTTTTGGTCATAGAGAACATTTGATAGCTTCTATATTAACTTAACCTAACCTACCTAACCTTAACCTACATTGACAAAAACCAGAACCTTGTTCAAACTAAACTAAATTATTTTTCGAAGATAAGGTTTCACAGAAAACATTGAATATCTCACAAACAAAAATTTTGCGACGGAAATGTAATTGAAGAAAACCTTCTCAAAATGCATCAGGTAATGTAAAAATATAACCCTGCATTCTCTAGAGCATTGTGGTGTATATGTAAAATAATATCTTTTCTACTATTAAGTATAATGTCAAAATTGAAAAATGGAGTATTTATTGAGAACTTTCCTCTGGTAATTTCAATGAACGGTCATGCTGTTTGGTGACAGTCCTTGAAGCTGCAGGTGTGGGGGTTATAGCTATCAATTAATTTTTATGTTATTTTGTTCAAACCAACTAAATTTGAGTGATGTCATGATGAACATCCGCGTTGGGTCCAAGTACATGTACTTGTACTTGTACTTGGACTTAAGTACATATTTTCATGTACTTGTACGGAGTTTAAAATGTTACTTGTACTTAGACCCAAAGTACTTGAAAAATACCAAGTATATTCGAGTACAAACAAGTATATTATATTCAATCAAAAGTTATATACTGTATATAGTAGGGTTGCCATATAAGAACTATCAACATTCCGGACACCTTCACTTACAGCTGATATAATATTGGAAACATGTAAATTAATTAAAAGAAACTCAACTGATTTACTTTTGCATAAGGCTGATTATCTTGAATTCCGTTCCGTTCCTGGTTTACACTTCAAACACTCACCTTCCCATTCATCCCTGCCTTTTTTGAAGCACGGGAGATTGTTCTGCATCTCTGTAGTAAATTTGCACTTTCGTTTGGGCATTTTGACAGGGACAAGTAATAGTTGTAGTGTCAAGGTCACAAGGCCACAAACAAGCGAACAGTAATCCAAACTGACCCCTGTCAAAGCTGGTTAAGGACTGGCGCGCGACGTGAGGTAACGTTGGAATGGCTGGGAGCAACGACTTCATACCGGACTCATACACGTTAGAGTCTTGACCGAAACCAGACCAGAGCAGCTGCCACCCAGTGAACCCCTAGCCTCCCTCTCCCATCATTTCAACCAACACAAATTTAATAAGTGTGTGTGTGTGTGTGTGTGTGTGTGTGTGTGTGTGTGTGTGTGTGTGTGTGTGTGTGTGTGTGTGTGTGTGTTCGTGTTTTAACAGTTATTGATGGAAGCTGAAATTCCGGACATTTGAGGGATTTTAAAAAATACCCCGGACGCAGATTTTGACACCTGAATTACGGACATGTCCGGAAAAATCCGGACGTATGGCAACCCTAGTATATAGATTCTAGCGAACTTTGTGTTGATACTATTTGGTTAATACGTACATTGAGTGTTATGATATTGTAGTGTGATATAGGATAAAGCAGCATAATTATGTATTATTTTCTCAATTGGTAACATGCTACAGTAGACACCGTCTAGACAGGGCCAGACGCGTTTATTTCCTGTCACGCTCCACTCTTCACTCCTTTACCTTGTACTTGTACTTAAGTACAATGACATGTACTTGGACTTGGACTTAAGTGTATATCGCAAAGTGACTATACTTGTACTTGTACTTGAAAAATGTCCAGGTAGCTACTTGGACTTGGACTAAGTACAGTCGCCTGTACTAGGACCCAACCCTGTACTATACATAGTTTACTCAACACATCTGTGAAGGTATCGTGGGGTGCTCATCATTATTTACTTGGTAAAGCATTTTTCAAGTTATGTTAGGTTGATTATGTTATATTATTGTAGTGTTATGGTAGCTGACTGATTATAGGGATTCACGCAGGTTAATGAATTGTTCGAAGTGTTTCACGGGGAGGGCCTGCAAGCAGCTATTTCCCCGCACACTCTGAGCATGCGCGAGCAGTCTCGCCTCGTGATTGGCTGCCCTAACGTATCTAATCTGCCTATCCTAGTGTATCTAATTTGCCTAACCTTACCTAAAGTAAGTTTTTTTTTCTTTATCTTCCAAATTATATATAAAATTACTATGCAAATGCCATGCTCCCAACTGCCTAGCATCATCTAATGGAAACAGAGGAGCTTGCCTAATCCTACTTGCAAACGTAAAGGATAGGTTAGGTTAGGTTAGGTTGCTACATATAAATTACTTTAGGTAAGGTTAGGCAACCTAGATACACTAGGATAGGCAGATTAGGTAGGTTAGGGCAGCCAATCACGAGGCGAGATTGCTCGTGCATGTTGAGTGTGCGGGGAAATAGCTGCTTGCAGGCCCTCCCATCCTGACTGGCCACTTCATCCTGCTACACCGTCCCTGCTCGAAGTGCCGTGCTATTGGTGGTGAGTATTATAAAAGTGGACAGTTATTTTTACGTATTTAACAACTACAAGCTATCTAGGCGCTGACGATAGCGTCTAAAGTGACCAGTGATATGATCAAGCCATTTACTGGAGAGGGCGACGTTATGGCATGGTTGAAAAAAATGAAGTTGGTGGCGAAACTGCAGAAAATAGCAGATTTGGCAACTTTCCTTCCTCTTTATTTAGAGGGTGACGCCCTGACAATATATCTAAAACTGAAAGAAAGTGATCAGGCAAGCTCTGATAAGATTGAGTAGTACGCGTGAGATGGACTGGAGAACCGGTGGATGTGTATGCTAATGAGATGAAGAGGTTAGCCTGGCTGGCTAGATTTACAGAGAACGATCTCGAACGAATTGTAAAGCTTACGTTTGTAAATGATTTACCTGGTCATATAGGTGTGGAGCTTCAGCAGGTGGAAAATGTCACGAGGCTGTCAGTGAGTGACATTTTGACACGTGCTAGGATTCTGACTGCAAATAAGGACGATGTGGCAGCAGCAGCAACAACAAATTTGACTGTCAATCGGTAATACGTACACAAAGAACATACAGGTGACAAAGTGGGTGAAGTGCGGGTATTTAAAGGACAGTGCTACCAATGTGGAGGCCTACATATGGTTCTATTCTATAAAGAACGGAGAGGGATTGTGTATTACCGCTGTGGAAAGGAAGGGCATATGATAATGCGGTGCAACCAGAAAAACGACAGGAGGAGGGCTGTTGCGCCAGCAGCTACCCCTTCAATGGAGTAAAGATGTTTAATGGCTTGTTACCGGTGGTTGAGGTCGTGTTAGATGAAAAAGTAGTGCGTGCTTTGGTTGACACTGGGTGTTCAACTGCGGTGGTGAGGTCACGGCTGGTGAACAATTGTGAGGGAGAGAGCTGCATGACTGCATTTGATGGAAGCGAGGTCAAACGTAAAGGTGTGTGATGGATAGATTTAGTGGTGGTTGGGAAGACTTTGAAAAGTTCATGCTGTGGTGGCTGATACTATTGTCAATATTTATCTGGTGATGGGGATGGATATTATTCAACAACTGGGAGACGTCTCAGTTAGTAAAGGGAAAGTGCAGTTTGGAGTTGATCAGTGTTTGACTGCCATAAAGACAAAATGTAAAAATTTGGAAGGTAAAGGAGAGGACGATGAAGAGAGGAACGGCTCATGTCTAATTAAAGACAAAGATTTCAGAGCTAAGGTTGATGGTAGGCATTGGACTGTTAAATGGTTCTGGAGAGAAAGTCAACCACTTACATTGATAAATAAGATAAGCTGTTATGAGAGGCAGATGGCAGGAAGGAAAAAAACAGAGCTTGAGAATGAAGTAGATCGTTGGATTGACGAGGGCATACTGTTTACCATGGTTGAAAATGGTAAATTGCTTGTAACTGTAACCCCAATACTGTGGTCGGCTTGCCCACAAAGATGGCGGTTGCTTACATTCTGGATCTGGGTGTGACGTCACGTGCAGGAGCTCTATATCTGGTTACCTGCCCAGTGCCCAGTACCGCTTTGCTTTTGGCAGTGCAAGCATTGCCCAGCTGGGCGCACAACAGTGTGCGCAACATGTTTCGGCAGCGCTATAACTGCAATGAGTCTGTGACACATGCAATCAGACAATCACGCACACGAAGCTCAGTGTCAGCCAAGTATCGGTACAGCATTCTCACTCTGTCCGTGTCTGTCTTTTTTCTGCTATTTTTCTTCAAAATCCCACCCCCTCAAATGTGTACCAATAGGAAATTGTCATTGCCTACTTCTCAATCTGCCAGGAAGGAAAGAAAGTCCATTGATCTCAACACAAAAATGACAGTGATTAAGCAATACGAAGGGGGGAAAGAAAGTGAACATGATTTGAGGTTATCTTTTGTTTATATTAATGCGTAGGGCACCAGCGTTGGGGCATTACACGCATATCGCTCACACACACACACACACACACACACACACACACACACACACACACGGTCCGCTAGCGTAGTGGTTAGCGCACTCGGCTCACAACCGAGGGGCCAGGGTTCGATCCCCTGGGCGGACGGAGATTATTTGGGCGAATCTCCTTTCACGTGTAGCCTCTGTTCACCTAGCAGTGAGTAGGTACGGGATGTAAGTCGAGGGGTTGTGACCTCGTTGTCCCGGTGTGTTGTGTGTGAGTGGTCTCGGTCCAACCCAAAGATTGGTCACTATGAGTTCTGAGCTCTTTCCATAGGGGGACGGTCGGCTGTCTCGAGAGAGCTCAGCAGCAGACTGTGACAGTGAATACACACACACACACACACACACACACACACACACACACACACACACACACACACACACACACACACACACACACACACAGGAAAAGGGAAAGTCAAGTAGAAGAAGTTCAAGAGACAGATCGGGTAAACTAAGAGTAATGTATACAAATGTTGATGGATTATTGTCAACTAAGTTAGAGGTTAAGGACTTTTTAAAAACTAATGATATCGATATCTCATGTTTGGTAGTGACAAAGTTAAATGATAAAATTGCCAACCCCATAGACGATGAAAAATACAATACGTGGAGAAAAGACCGAACTAATAAAAAAAGGAGGTGGAATACTGATTGCAGTGAAGAAAGAATTGGAAGTAAGCAAGGTTCTGATAGGAAAGGGACTCGCTGAAATTGTAAACGTACAATTGTTGTTGTGTATGTAACACCAAAAACGAGTTCCTGGAAGACTGATGAATACGAACAAATGATAAATGATATAGAGACACTGTAAGTGCTGGTGCTCAGGAGTGCTCGTGTAGCTAGTTGGTTGACTGGAAAGAGAAAACTCGACTCCAGTTGAAGTTATTTTATTATCATTTTTTTTTTTTTTTTTTAAGGTTTATTATGTAATAATGTACACTTATACATGGCATATATATACAAATGTACATGTTACACAAAGCGGGGAGCCCGCCGGTGTAGTAGTGAGTCAAGACAAGGCGGTGTGTCCCGCGCGTGGCTTGTCTGTTACTGGTGGGTGGTGGCGGTCCTCACCACCCGTCGCCCGGCTGGGCGCGGGCGGCGATCAGCGCGGGGGAGGTGCTGTTCGCAGCACCTTCAGCAGCACATTTGTGTCTCCTGCAGGAGAATCAGGTCCAAGTCCTCCTGGAAGACGGCTTGCAGTACCTGGTGTTTCTTGGGGCGGAGGCCCTGCACATTCCATTGCAGCACCCTCAGCATGGGCGCCGGCGCGTGGGCTGGGTGGGCGGTGCTTTCACTCCACACCTCCATCTTGGTTGTGGGCGTGCGGTGGGTGGAGAGGGTGTTGGGTGGGCTCCCTCGTCGTTGAAGGTGACGGTGGGGGCTGGAGGGCGCCCCCTAAGACGTCGGTGAGCATCTCTTCGTGGAGGAGTGCTTCGAGGTCCTGCTCGGTGATGGCTGCGGTGCCCTGCCGGCGGTCAAGCAGCCTCTTTACCAGTCGCACCACACACACAAGGATGACGTCTACAATGGCGTTGCCCTCTTCATTCAGTCCCTCACCGTGGCCAGAGGGTCGAGACTCTGTCGGTGGTTGGGCATTGGGCAGCGCCGTGGGCTGCTCCTGGACGAGGCGGGCGTGGTGGGCGCGGTCCCTGCGTCCCCCTCTCCATTTTATTATCAAAAATATAGTTATTAATAAACAAAATATAAATTTGAGAAAGAAATATATAAATGGTGTATGCGCCCTGTCCGAGGACAGAGCGTGACAAGTTGGTGTTGACGGGATGGTCTGCAGCGCAACAAAATACATAAACATAAAAGCAAAAGAAAAACATAAATAAAGAAACATAATGAGTACATTGAAATAAAGAGAATAATGAAAACTATGAAAATAAAAGGTTTATAATAATTATAGCTAAGCGATGTACATACTTAGAGAATGTGGTTGCAAGCGGTCTGTTTCAAGGGGAGACCGCTACAACACAACTTAGGGCGATAATGGAAAGTAACCATAACTTAACTTTGATGGGTGACCTTAACTGCGGAAAGGTGCAATGGGAAGATTGGTTTACAGAAGGGAGTGAAGACTCATGGGGTAACAAATTGCTAAATTTGACAATGGAAAATGCAATGACTCAGTGGGTTGGACAACAAACAAGATTCAG
Organism: Cancer borealis; assembly: GCA_036785275.1. Classification (NCBI taxonomy): domain Eukaryota; kingdom Metazoa; phylum Arthropoda; class Malacostraca; order Decapoda; family Cancridae; genus Cancer; species Cancer borealis. Next base: position 82,802 of record JAXIVD010001120.1, read on the forward strand.
AGGAGATACCGCACTATCGAAACTGGACCTCATATTCACAAAAAGAACTGACACAATTGAAAACTTGACATATACGTGCCCATTAAGCAAAAGTGTACCATGTGGTGTTGCAATTTGAGATATCGGGATGAGTCCAACCCTGGAGAGATTAACGTTATAAGGAAAAAAGACCGAACTATGAAAAAGCAAATTTTACGGACCTGCAGACTTTTTTTTTTTTTAACCAATGCTGATTGGAGACCATTTAGGGAGACAGAAAATATACAAAAGAAATATGACTTTTTTGGACATTTACAGGGAGGCTATAGGGAAATTTGTCTCCCAAATTCAGAGTTAGAGAGGAATGGAGGAAAGACGGGTTTAACAAAAAATGTGAGTGCAAAAAATAAAAGACGATGCATGGAGGAAGTATAGAAAGAGAATGGATTATTTATCAAAACATTAATATCGAAGAGCTAGGAACGACTAGGTAAAGATCTGGAGGGAAGAAGAAAGAAATTTCGAGGAATCCATAATAGACAAAATGTAAAGAGAAAACCAAGCCATTTTATAGATTTATTAATAGAAAATTGAAACAAAGAGAAGGAATTGATAAAATAAAAGTGCCAGATACTGTGTATGAGGATCCAAAGATGCAAGCTGAAAGCATGAACAAGTGTTTTCAAGGAGTCTTTACGAAAAAAAGGAATTCAATAACATCGAACGAGTAAAAAGGCAAGCAACTTTGAGCAATATAGTAACAAATGAGCAGGAAATCCTGAGAATGCTAGAAAGCCTTGATGTTAGAAAATCAGTGGGACCAGATGGAGTCTCCACCTGAATACTGAAGGAATGCCGTCATCAACTGGTAGATAAATTGCATGATATGATAATGTACTCTGTAAGGAAAGGAAAAATACTCAGGGAATGGAAACAAGCAACCATTAAACCTATATACAAGGGAGGTAGTAAAGAAGGTCCCCTGAATTATAGACCGGTGTCTCTAACCATTCTTGTGGTCAAGGTCTGTGAAAGAATCACCAGAGAAAGATGGGTGGCATATTTGGAAAGGAATGAGATAGTTTCTGAGAGACAATTTGGATTTATAAGTGGAAGCTCATGTGTTTCCAACTTATTATGCTTCTACTCTAAAGGGTGATAGACATAATGTAGGAAAGAGATGGGTGGGTTGACTGTGCTTACTTGGACTTGAAGAAAGCATTTGATAAGGTGCTACACACAAGACTCTTGTGGAAATTGAAATATGAGGGAAGACTGGATGAAGGACTTTCTGAGAGGAAGGAAAATGAGGACTGTGGTGAGGGATTGCGTCTCAGATTAGAGGGATGTGAGCAGTGGAGTGCCGCAAGGAGCAGTTCTGGCACCAATAATGTTTCTGATATATGTAAATTACTTAGTTGATGGCATAGGTAGTTATGCAAGCTGATTTGCAGATGATGTGAAGATCATGAAGAGAATAGAACGAAAAGAAGACTGCATGATGTTACAGGATCTGAACAAGATCTTTGAGTGGAGTCAACGTTGGGAAATGGAATTTAATACTAAGAAATGCAAAGTTCTAAGAATCGGCAGGAGTACCAAGAGAATAGAAGCGGAGTATAAAATGGGAAATACGGTGCTCCAAGGAGCAAGTGATGAACAAGACCTAGGAGTAATAATACAGGATGATTTCTCCCCTAGAAAACACATTAGCAAGGTTGTTGGAGGAACAAGACAGCTTTTACATATATGGACGAGGAAATGTTGAGGAAACTGATTGTGTCTGTGATTCGTCCGCAACTTGAACATGCCACGTTGGTGTGGTCCCCCTACAAACAGAAAGATGCAACAAGAATTGAGAGAATCCAAAGAACAGCAACAAGACTGGCTCCACGTCTAATAAATCCAACTTATGAGGAAAGATTGGAGAAGTTGGGACTGATCTCATTAGAAAAAGGAGAGAAAGGAGAGTCTTAATAGCGGTGTATAGAATAATAAATGGAATGTATAAACTTGACAGGGATGATTTGTTTGTGTGGGACACAACAAATACAAGGAGACATGGTAAGAGACTGAAGAAGACAAGGTGCTTGCAAGACGTCAAAAAATATAGTTTTCCACACAGATGCATTGATACTTGGAATTGACTGGATAGTGAGACAGTGAAAGCGAGGTGTGTGCATGACTTTAAAGCTAAAATTAATAGAGAAAGATATGGAA
>JAXIVD010001120.1:92500-99935 GCA_036785275.1 Cancer borealis
GTTACCTTACAAGTTGTGTGAAAAAACCATCCTGGACGACATTTAAGAATTCCTCCGAGCACCCGTCTCCTGTCATACTCTCCCAGTCTATTCTCCTATAATTAAAGTCCCCCATAATGCACACATTATTATACCTAGATGCCCTTGCAAGCTCCTGCATCAGGGGTGCACTAGCTGCTTCGCCTAAATCTGGAGGCCTATATATAATGCCTACAACTAACTTATTCCCTCCTATAATAATGTCAATCCATAATGACTCCGTATTCCTATCTGTTTTTATTGTGGTATTGACATAGCTATTTAATGTGTTTCTAACGTACAGTGCCACACCTCCCCCTCTCCTGCCTACTCTATCCCTGTGGAAAAAAGTGTACCCATCTATTCCTACTTCAGGTAAGAAATGTTTGCCTGCAATATCTAACCAAGTTTCTGTAATACCTATAATATCTAACTCTTCAACACATGCGATACCTCTAAGTGTGTCTATCTTATTTATTACACTTCTACTGTTTGTATAAAAGACACTTAGTTCATGCACCTCCCTCTCTTTACCCCGTCCTTTGTCACTATTACCCTTACCCTTATATATATATATATATATATATATATATATATATATATATATATATATATATATATATTATATATATATATATATATATATATATATATATATATATATATATATATATATATATATATATATATGTATAATATTACACCTCTTTAATTTAGTAGCGGCGTGCAGAGAGGGGAGTGAATCAAGTATAATTGTTAGTGTAAGGATGTAGTGGTGACAGGTGTGTGTGAATTTATTTCGTGAATGAGTGTATTGTTTTGGAGTCTAAAATGCGTTGAGGGAGTTTATTCCAGTCGCATATGGTGCATGCGAAGTAGGAATGCTTGTATGCGTGTGTGTTAGTGTGATATGTACGTTGATTGTTTGTGTTGTGTAGTGGATCAATGGCAATGTGATTGTTTGTAATTTTGTACAAAAGTGTAAGTCTGTGCTTCCATGGGGATGTGAAGGGGGTCCATGTAAATGTGTTGTATTACGCGTGTTGTGATGCCAGTGTGATGTGTGTGTGTGTGGATGTGGGTGTGTGGGTGTGTCTGTGTGTGTGGGTGTGGGTGTGTGTGTGTACGTTTGCGTTCAAACTGCGATAAAAATGTATTGTTTTCTTATTTATAACTATATGGAATATTATAGAACATGTTTTACTTAGTAGTAAAAATAAACAGAAATCATTGAATATTTTTCGTGACAAACTCGTGATATAAAAACAATTCGATTTCAGTTTGCCTATACGGTTAGGTAGAATTCACATGTTTGTGTCCTGACATGTGGCGTTTGAATATTTAATTTAGAAGTTTCACATATATCGATATTCAATCACTCGAAGCAGGTCACCACTTCAGCACCGCGTTCCTGTAAACTGCACAAAATAATATTGTATTGCATGAAATGTAACACGAAATTGATGGATCATTGTGTCGAATTTGCAGACTTCTTATCGTATGAAATGTTTTGTTGGTGTAAGATGTTGTGAGACTTAAGGTGTTGCACAGGTTGTATCATGCAAGCTTATGAACTAGTATAAAGTTGATGATGTGTTTTACGGTGCGGTGTCTCCTGTTTCAATGTTGTGTTGCACTGTGAAAAGTATGTGTTGATTCAGGATAGTAAGATGGAGTGGAGATAATACACTGGGAACTCATGCAAGTCTTCATGGCACCGGTCTCCTTTGTGCCCTGGCGTGAAGCAGCCAGTGAGGTCTTTTATATACCCAAGCCACGCCCGCTTCTCTTCCCCCCCCACACCCCGCCCTCCTCTCCACGGGCAGCCAATCTTATCCTGTTTGACGCGTAGACTACCCGCCCTCTCATGCCTCCTCAGCCATTCTAAGGTGTCAGTGTGGCCTCCATTCTGCTTCTTCCTCCCCACTTGTAACTCTTCGGTTCTGTGCTCATAAATTTTCCTTTTCATTCTCATATTTATATGTCTTCCCCTTTATTCACCTCGAATACATCGCTCCTCTCCATGCCTTAGATTCACCATTCTATTATTCTGATGTTGATGACCTTGTGGTTAGTATAGGAAGCAGGGGTTGGTTCTGTTATATGCATTGTAAGTTTTGTATCATTATCACCTTCACTATGTACTTTTATAGACTACATTTGCACTCACACTCTCTATTTTATCTATGACGGACTCTGGTTAAAATACAAACTCGTTGAAATTATCGATTGTTTTAGGTTTACCGCTCATAACCGCACAACAGGCACAATGAATACACTATTTATGTTGGTAGAGTGTGGAACATTCTTTGCGAGTGCAACCTGGCCTCTCACATATATTTTAATTGAAACATAACATTGCAAGATAAAATAGATCTATTTTCATGACCGACCACAGTCGAAATATACTAATGATGGGACTAATACCGTTTAACGTTTGATTTTTTGCCCAGCTACGTTTTTTCCCTCATCTGTCTTGTCCACCAATGATCACTTGGAGACAAGTCGACGAAGTTTGGCCGTGTGATTCAGACATGACATATCTTAATTTAGACATTCTCGCCATGAATATAATTACCAAATGATCGAACTTGTAAAGTTAAGGAAGGAAAACTAGTCTAGGTCATTTGCAGCATGAATCACGGTTATGCATTTCCTGTCAGGAACTTTATTCAGGTGTCTTGTCTGTGGATTAATTTACTGATTCCTATGATGCAGTTTTATTGTTCCACGCTTAACATCACAACATTAATTAATCAATAGGAGACATCTATTTCATCAGTTGTGATTATTTAATTACTGTATGTGGGAGGTGGTGGCTCTGTAGTCAACGTACAGGTGTTTGATGCGCGGTTCTCGGCCTGCTAAATCACCACTATATTTCGTTGAAATAGGAACCACAACAACAAAGGGAGTAAGGATTATCGTACCAGAGTAACCTAAAGGACTCCGTACTTTCAAACTCCACCCCGAACCCCACCAGCAAACATTCAATCACGTATGGACAGGAGTCGTGCATATTATGTAGGCAGTGGTACAGTGGTCTAGCGCTCGGGTATGCGAGCCTAGGGTCCTGGATTCGAATCCCCGTCATTCGCTGACCACTCTTTATTCTTTGATATCACTGTCGAGTGGCCAAGAAATACCCATATTGCTGCCACACTGTCCTAAGACGGGACTTACAATGCTATATGCATCTGAGGCTATAGTAGTAATTAACCTCGCACGTTCTCAACATATTCAAGAGAAAACGTAAACATTTGTGATGTCACAATAAAAAATCAGAAAACCTAAGCCAAATAACAAGCGAGGCAAGTCCACCTGTGCCTCCATAAGCCTACTGGCGCCAACGGTTGATGATATATTAAAAAATAACATTTGTATGTGATGGGGCTCGACCACACACTGTTGGGATTGTTTCACTCTTCGGAGCATGAGAAGTCAAGAAGTACTCTGCTAATCATATTTTTCGTTCCACTATTATTTTTATTTACAACTATCGTGCTTACTAACGTTGACCAATACAATGACTCTCTCAGTGACTGAATGGCCGTTAGAGCAGTTATGCACCTGTAGGCTTAAGGTGACAACCTACGTCGAGTGCAGGTCATTTGATTCTCAGGCGTTTGGTATCCAAGACATTTTATCACAATTGCCGCACCACACTATTTGGTACTCAGTAATTTTCGACATCAGACCATTTTGTGCTCGAAGAATTTTATCAAGGCATTTCATCTCCAAACTACTTAATTAAGTATATCTATTTGGTAAGCAAGCGAATTACCGAAACCATGAGCGAGAGAGAGAAAGAGAGAGAGAGAGAGAGAGAGAGAGAGAGAGAGAGAGAGAGAGAGAGAGAGAGAGAGAGAGAGAGAGAGAGAGAGAGAATATTATTGTTTTTATTATCATTTGTTATTAATATTTATTATTATTTCCATATCTTTTTATCATAATTGTTATTATTATTATTTATTATTACTATTATTATTGTTATTGTTGTTGATATCATCATGATAATATTAATAATACATATTATCATCATTATTATTACTATTATTTTTATTATTATCCATATTACTATTACTATTATTGATTCTATCAATACTATCATTATCGTTATTATTATTATCAATATTATTATTATTATTTTTATTATTATTTTTATTATTATTATTATTATTATTAATAATAATATTATCATTATTATTATAACTATTATTACTATTTTCATTTGTATAATTATTACAATGAATATAATAACAATAATGAAAAAAAAGAAGTAATATTAATTGTAATGTTGCTTTATTGTTCCATTATAGATATAGAGTTACTAACATCAATGGAACAAGCCCGCGAAGCTGTCTTCTCCTAAGGTCAGTGTCAAACCTTGTAACACAAGGCAGTACTGAGTCCTTTAATTAAGCCGATATATTTACCATTGATGGATACAATAAGACAAGCAATTGGTATTTCTTTCTAGTTTATTAAAGATGTTCTTTAGTATATATACAATAGTTTAAAGTATTTACATAGACATTTACAAGTTATATGATATAAATATGATTGGAATGTACAGTCGCCCAAATAAATGATGTCGCGTCTTACGGAGATTTTCGTTCAAAAATTAGATTATGGCAATCCTAACAAATGGAATGATCCTTATAACTTGTCAGAAATGTCATTATATTCACGAATTGTTAGTGTAAATTAACTAAAAATAAATTACAATTGATAATTAAGTCTAGTTTATGAGAAACAACCATCTAATCATGATATTTCATGAATACTTGTCGAAGCATTTTGACATCGAGCTTTTCGCTCAAAGAGAAATTTAGTCAAATGAAATTATCTTTTATAAATAAAATTTATGCATGCATAAGACTATTTATTCATAATGATCTTAAATATTGAGCCAAATACATATTAAAAAAAATATGTATTAATTGTTTAAACATTCTCCATTAAGAATTATGATGATATGAAATCTACATGTAAACTCTCGTTTGACCATGACGTCATCGGGCAGGACGTTCCTTAAGTTAAATGGCAATAGGCTATTAACATAATATGATATAATTATTACTCATATTCACACATAACGGTTAGTAATAGGCAATAATTAGTATATTTTAAAATATCTTGCAATATGTTATGATTAATATATCTTTGAATAATGATAATAATATTATAATTAATATATCTTTATATAATGACAATAATAATGTTATAATCAATATATCCTTATATAATGGAAATACTGTTAATAGGTTATAATCTATATAGCTTCAAATAATAATAATAATAAGCTGTAATTAATATATTGTCTTTAAATTATGATATAATGTTCAACCGTTTGCGCACGATGACGTCATCAAATACTGGTAACATCAAATACTGCTAACAAAGCTATTATTGTCGTCGTTATATATCGGCTGTATTGTCCTAATACTATTTTTGAACAATTAGTTGCATTATTATGGTGAATGAAAAATGGATTTTAATGAAGAATTATGAAGAATTTATCGCTATAATCTAAAAAATATTTGAGTTATACCCATAAATTTATCATATTTTTTAAAAATTTTCTTTGAAGACGAAAAACTAAAAACAATTTTTAAGGATGGCTTAAGTAAAAAGATACTGAATCTTAAAAAGATTGAAAATACAATAGTTTTATTTCATTCTAGAATATTTTAGATGAAAAGAAATACTTTTTGCCACGAACACAAATATAATGTATGCAATTTTAAGACATATTGCTGTCAAATGATGTGTAAAATTAGATGATATCAATTAATGCCAAAAACATGAAGGCCTGTTATAGTTCTTTTTTTTGCACAAACGAATGAATATAATTAATAAGGGCGATCAAAAAATCTATAAATTGGTAAGTAATCGTTTAATGACACCGACGTACGACGCAGAGTGCGATAATAGTGTAATTGTAAGGAAATCTCGGTTATGATATTGCCCTAAATTAAACAAAACATGGCGGCGTATATATTGAGATCCCTGGATACAGTTGCCAGATGTCACCAGAACGAAACAATCTGAATTATGCGCCATCATTTATTTGGGCGACTGTACATGCAGTGATGAAAAGTATATAGATGATAAAGAATAAAAAAAGGAGTAAGATAGTGTAGTAAAATGTGTTTAATTACAAAAAGGTAATTGTGTATTAGTAATATAGTCAGTAAAGTTAGAGAATGGGAGAAGGAAAGAAAGAGGAAAACGGAAGTGAATAGGAACATTTATATAAAATGTGCTGTTACAGTACTCCCACACTAGTTGCGAGATAGGAGGAACGAAACCGTTTTCCTGGGACGATCTGGGACCACACTGGAAGTACTTCGTGCTCTTGCGTCAGGTGTGGTTGCAGTGGAGTAGTGCAGGTAGGCAGGATTTACTCTGCCGATGGCAATAACGTCGAAAAGTCCCGTTGCGGTCGACGGTGAAGTTCTTCCCTCGTCCTATGGATGACTTCAAAGGGGCTCTGGTACGGTTACTATAGGGGCTTCTTGACTGCGTCTACCCTGATGAGAACGTGAGTGCAGCTGTCGAGATCCTGGCTGACGAAAGTCTTGGAGGAAGAGATGCGAGACTACACAGGCTGAAGATACTGCAGGGATTCCTTGAGGCTGCTGGCGAAGTCCTGGATACTGCAAGGCCTGGAATCAAGTGTACTGGCGAAGAGCTCACCTAATAGCATGAGTGTGGTTCATAGACAAGCTCAGCAGAGGGAGTGACTTAGATCTTCCTTCACTGATGTTGGTATGCCGAAGAGGACAAGGGATAGAGCAACAGTTTAGTCTTCACGTTATTGGGCTGAAGCTGCCAGAAAAGACTTGAGTTGCTGGTGAAAGCGTTCGATGAGACCATTAGCTTGTGGGTGATAGCTGGCAGTCCTGTAACGTCGAATGCCGAACAGAGTCATGACTTCTCCTTAGGCTAGACTCGAACTGGCTTCCATGGTCGGAAATGAGGCTGAGAGGGACATCGAATCTGAAACCAAAGTACTGATGAAAGCACAGGCGACAGAGTCCGTTGTAATATCCACAGGGGGTGCAGTTTCAGGCCAGCGGGTGAATTGGCCAGCGCTCACACCATATCTCAATGGAATCATAAAAGGAATATTTCACTCTCTCACACACACACACACACACACACACACACACACACACACACACACACACACACACACACACACAGACACACACACACACACACACCCACCCACCCACCCACCCACCCACCCACCCACCCACCCACCCACCCACACACACACACACACACACACACACACACACACACACACACACACACACACACACACACACACACACACACACACACACACACACACTGATTGGTAGCTCAATGGTAACTCATGGTCTTCAGGAATTCCTTGTCACTC
>JAXIVD010001121.1:7500-27500 GCA_036785275.1 Cancer borealis
CTACTACTACTACTACTACTACTGCTACTGCTACTGATACTGATACTGATACTGATACTGCTACAGCTACTATTGCTACTACTATTACTACTATACAACTACTACTACTGCTACTCTACTACTAATACTACTACTATTACTACTACTACTACTGTTACTACTGTCACTACTACTATTAATTCTTCCACTAACACTACTACTATTACAACTACTACTTTTATTATTACTATTACTACTACTATTATTACTACTACTACTAGTACTACTACTAGTACTACCACTACTACTGCTACTACTACTATTACTATTACTATTACTACTACTACTACTACTACTACTAGTGCTACTACTACTACTACTACTACTACTACTAATAATAATAATAATAATAATAATAATAATAATAATAATAATATTACAACAACTTCTATCTCTATTACTACTACTATTACTATTATAAATGATAATAATTGGAATAATAATAATAATAATAATATGAGTAATAATAACAATAATAATAATAATAATAATAATAATAATAATAATAATAATAATAACAATAATATTAATAATAGTAATAATAATAATAATAATAATAATAATAATAATAATAATAATAATAATAAAAATAACAATAATAATAATAATAATAATAATAATAGTAATAATGATAATAATTATAATATTGTTTATGTTATTAAAAACAACGTTTAAAATGTTTGGGCTTCTGCTTCTTAATTAACCTCTATATTAATACCAACATCAACATCGTAATCATCATCTTTATCCTCATTATTTTAGCAATATCATAATGAACGTCTCCATCACATTTACAACCACCACTGACAACCATCACCAACACCATTAGTACCATAACTACCTTTATCACCACCACGACTGCAATTAATTAAATCCTATATAATACGACAATCTTTACCACCACCACAATGCTCACCATTAATACTAGTATCAACACCATCTCCTGCATTAAGAACACCAATAACCTAAAAAAAGAATCAAAACAACAAAGAAAATCTTAATAGTAGAAACACCAGCATTTTCTACATTTTAACTTCTCCTTATAATCAATATTCTTTAATAGGAAAGTTATTAGAAACAGGAGCATCGGCAGAAATATGATAAAAAATACAAAAATTATCATCAACAAGTAATATAACAAGGATGTCACCAAGGCATAGTTTTGATTAGCAACAGCTATCATGTTGCTATGTGCTGTGCTGCACACCACTTCTCTTCCACTTCAACACTCAGATGCACAGAGATATAAAAGGCGTCGGCAGAGCAGGTGTAGCAGCACTAGCTCCAACATGAAGGTTCTTGTGGTTTTTGCTCTGGTGGCCCTTAGTGCTGCAGCTGCCCAAGCTGATGAGCCGGACGGTGAGTTGGGTTTCTCTTTTCCATCTATTGCTGACATTTAATCCCTTACATCATAAGCAATTAAATATAAAATTATATATATACAAATGTGTACAATACCAAAAAAATTAAAAAAAATTATCGTAAACCTTAGTCAAATATATTTCAAATATTCATCTATATTTTGATATATTTATACCAGAAGCAAAACTTAAAATTATATTTTACTAAGTACAATCAACTTTTTTAGGCATCTCCACGTATCAGAAGCAGCATGATGTGAACTATGCTCTCTACAAGATTTTTGAGCCTCTCCGCGAAGACAATCTAAGAGATAAGGCTTTGACATTCAACCCTGTGGGGGATGTCTCTATATACAGGGATGGTGGAGTTGCCGTACGACAGCTAATGTACGAGCTTACACACGACCGTCTGCTTGAGAAAAAACACTGGGCTGTTGCCACCAACAAACGTCACCTAGAAGAAGCAATTATGCTCTTTGAAGTGTTCATGCAGTGCAAGGACTGGAACTGTGCCGCCAGCAATGCGGCTTACTTCAGGGAGCGAGTCAATGAGGAGGAGTTCATCTATGCAGCCTATCATGCTGTCAAACACTCTCCTCTCACCCAGCACGTCGTTCTGCCAGCCATCTACGAAGTCAAGCCACACCATTTCACCAAGAGCCAGGTCATCAAAGAGGCCTATGAGGCCAAAGAGATGAAACTGAGTAATATTTACTTCCAAAATAACTTCACAGGTACCCCCAATGACATTGAACATAGGGTCGCCTATTTCCGTGAGGACATCGGCGTCGGTACTCACCATCTGATGATCAACTTGGAAAATCCTTGCTGGTGGAAAGATACCTATGGTTATCATATTGACAGGAAAGGAGAAAATTTTTTCTACGCTTACCATCAGCTCCTCAACCGCTACGAAGCTGAACGCATTTCCAATCATCTGCCCCCTCTCGAAGAACTGAAGCTGGACGAGCCCCTGAAACAGGGATTTACTCCACAGACTACCTACAAGTTTGGCGCTCCATTCCCCATTCGTAATGACGACATCCAACTTCATGACGTGGAAAGGGTAGGCAAAATTCATGAAATAGTTCACATGGAAGACCGCATCCACGACGCCATTGCCCATGGTTACGTAGAGGACGAACAGGGAAACAAAATTAACATCGAAAACGACAATGGCATTGACATAATCGGTGACATCATCCAGTCATCTTTCTACAGCCCTAACCGCAAGTATTACGGAAATCTCACTACTTTGGCTTACACCATGCTCGACCATCAGACCGATCCCAAGAATAAGTATGATACTCCCCCTGGTGTCCTCGCCCACCTGGAGACACTTCCACGCGATCCCGCTGCTTGGAGGCTCCACAAGCGAATTGATAACATATTCAGGGAGCACATCGATTCTCTTCCTCCTTATACCAAGGAACAGCTTGAATTCACAGGAATATCTGTCGAGAACGTCCAGATACAAGGAAATCTTGAAACATACTTTGAGGAGTACAAATACGACCTGATCAACGGCTTCAACGACAACACGACTCAAACAGAATTCTACGACATCTACGCCACTATGCCCCGCCTAAACCACAAGGAATTCACCTACAAGATCAACGTGAAGAATAACAACGGCACCCCTAAAAAATCTGTTATTCGCATCCTTGCTATGCCCTACCGCGACGGTAATGGCGCTATCATCCCCTTCGACGAAGCTCGCTGGCTCGCCATCGAGATGGACCTCTTCGTTAAGACTTGTAAGTTTAAATTGAAATCGGAATATGTATCTGATTTTTTTTCCAATTTCTTTCATATAATGACATTAAAAAACAGCGATTCAATTTTTTAAGTGCAATTTTCCATAACGTAGTTTGTATTATGCTAGTAATATTTATTTTTTTTTTCACCACAGTGACGAAGGGAAATAACGAAATCATCCGGAAGAGTTCAGAGGCCTCCATCACCGTGCCTGACGTTCCCACTTACAAGACCCTTGTTGAGATGACCGAGGCTCATCAGAGTCTGGAAAAGTTCGAGAGCGCCACTGGCATCCCCAACAGGCTTCTCTTACCAAAGGGTAACGAGAAGGGTACGGAATTCAGGCTGGTGGTTGCCGTCACCAACGCTGAAGAGGACATCAACGATGAGAGCATCATTAGCATGAACAAATACCACCATTATGGCGTTCGTGGCGTCCAGCCTGACAGAAGGCCTTTTGGTTATCCTCTCGACCGTCGCGTCCCTGATGAACACATTGTCAACGAGGTTTCAAGTATCAAGGAGACAATGGTCAAGGTCTACAACCACGATGTCTTGATCCGCCTGCCTCGTTACTAAATGAAACGTATTTCCTCATATACAAAAAAAAAAATTGCAAGGACCATTATTATTAGTGTCTTTCGTGATATTTTTTATTATGAAGTTGACCTTATTAACGACTTATTTCATACACCTTCTTCCTCAATTCCATGCTCAGTAATAACTAAATTGAATGAATTAATAGACCATTTCATGTATGTTTTTATGAACACAACATAATAAATTTGAAAATATCCAAATGAAGCGATGGAGTCATATCTGTTACCTTGATATTTGACGATAAAATTACATGAAATCATATATATATATATATATATATATATATATATATATATATATATATATATATATATATATATATATATATATATATATATATATATATATATATATATATATATATATATATATATATATATATATATATATATATATATATATATATATATGTATATATATATATATATATATATATATATATATATATATATATATATATATATATATATATATATATTTATATATATATATATATATATATATATATATATATATATATATATATATATATATGTATATATATATATATATATATATATATATATATATATATATATATATATATATATATATATATATATATATATATATTGTTACGGTCACACCGTAACGGACACGGTTCTTATGCCCTAGTGCCGGAGGTCCACTTATGAACAACCCAGTCACAACCACGTTACGGGCGTGTACGAACTGTAGTGCTGATGTTTATACGTCCTTTTAACCCACCAAAGGACAAGGAAAGTCTACTATCCTGTAGGACTAGTCACTCCGAGGGCCACACGCCGGTGGCTGGACAAGGCTTTAAACAAGAAGTGCCTGGTTAAGGAACCTATGCACTCTTAGCCCCCTAACATAGCACCTACAGCCACCCTGTTAACGTTAAGAGGTCGCCAGTTCTTTTAACCCTCCAAAAAACAAGGAATCTCCCTTATGTAACCACCTTCTCCTCCTTACATTCTAAAGAGACTTACAGTGAGCACAAGATTACAGTGCCTAGACAAGGAGCTATCGCTCCAACCAGAATACCGCCCACAAGGTGTCTTTCCACCCACTTCTGGTTGAATAATAACTCCTCTCGACTCTAATAACACCCTGCAAAGTAGCCTCCTGCGAGGGGACTCCGTACAGTGCGTTATATGAGTCGTAATTAATTAACACTAAGACCGGATTACTCCTCGTCTGTGTTATCAAACAAGAGGCCCCAGATGACAGGCTCGCTCTCTCTCTCACAATGAGGACAACGAAGACAACGCCGAAAAAAGTAAACAACGCCGACAAAGCAGACAACGCAGACAACTCCGATGAACGCAGAAAACGCCGACAAAACGCAGACAACGCCGAAACTACTTCCCCGAGACTGAACAGTTTGACAAAATTCTAGGTGGAGTTCACCGCTAGCTAGGTGTTAATGATACTGTCACCACACTCGTCTCAGTGCTCTGGCTTGTAACCGTTTCCTCTACAGACAGGGCCTTACTGTCTAACTATACAAATATACCCCTTATCTAATAGGCCAATCAGATAACCCACTCCCTTAAATATGAGGAGGTTACAGACAAAATAATGCCAATTTGTGGGGAGCTCAGAGCGCGAGATATTCTTGGTGACGGCTAGCGGGTAACTGAACTCCTCACGGCATCTCAGCTCCCAGCTACCCAGGCAGAGATGCCAAATCGCACCACCGGCGCCGTGTTTCTCACTCACCGCGCCGCATCGACAAACATAGCCTAATAAGATGTTTTTTTTCACAAAATCACTACAGGCCATGGAGACGACGTAGGACAATAACAAACATACGAGAGGATGCAGTAAGGAATTGTCTACAAGATAGGATACCTTGCAACACAAAGAAGAAAGAGGAAAAGTCAGGAAAATTAGGAGAATGAGAAGACCCGAAATTCAAGTAAAAGCCTAACCACAACTCGCTGGCAACTCTCTCTCTCTCACTCTCCCGCCACGCCTGGCTACGTGACCTTGAGATACACTTCCCGCGCGTTTCCTCTCTCTACCTCCACGTCTGGTCTTGGCCACGTGATTTGCAAACAAAAGACGTAACACACAGACATGTCACGTAGACACGTCTCCAACACTTCCCGTAGGGTGGGGCCCGCAGCACGCCCCCTTTTATAGGAAATTTTTTTGTAAATCTTACGGACTTATAAAATGTTTTAAGCGGACTGAGTTATTCACTGGCTCGCGACTAACAATCGGCCACAACATTGTCTACCCCCTTAATGTGGCGAACCTCTAGGTTATACTCCTGCAAGAGTAAACTCCACCGAGTGAGTCGCACATTTTTTTATTTAAACTTGTCTAAAAATTGCAAAGGACTATGGTCAGAATAGATGGTAACTAGGGGACCATAGGCCGGGACATAGATTTCGAAGTGCTGCAGAGCCGAAAGAATAGCCAGTAACTCTTGCTCAATAACAGAGTAGTTGCTTTGGGCTGAAGTAAACTTCTTAGAGAAGTAGCAGACAGGATGATTCACTTGGTGTTCGTCGGGCTGCATGAGAACTGCGCCCACCCCGGCCTGGCTGGCATCGACCGTCAAAGCAAAAGGCCTGGTGAAGTCCGGAGCCCGTAAAACTGGCTGACCGCACAAGAGGTCTTTTACTAGGGAGAAGGCGCTCTCACACGCCTCACTCCACACCCATTTCTTCCCCTTTTGCAAGAAATCAGTCAAAGGTGCCAGCAAGGTGTAATACGCTGACACAAATCTGCGGTAGTAGCCCACTACCCCGAGGAACCTCTGCAGAGCGCGGCGACAGGTTGGTGCGGGGAACCGCCTGATCGCCTCCACTTTGGCTTCGGGAGGAGTGATGTAGCCGTGGCCCACCACATACCCCAAATACTGGACCCGAGCCTTAACAAAGTCACACTTGTCCAGGTTGACCACCAACCCAGCCTCCTGGAGTCGTGCAAACAGTGCCTCCACATTGTCAAGGTGGTCCGACCAACAGGTGTCATAGATGACCACGTCATCGATGTACACGACGCAGTGCTGGAGTCCATCCACCACCTGGTCCATCAAACGTTGGAACGTGGCTGGGGCATTTTTAAGTCCATAGGGCATCACCTGGCACTGATAGACTGCCCCATTAGCCACAAAACTAGCTATCTCTTTAGCACGGTCCGTGAGAGGAACCTGCCAGTAGCCCTTCACCAAGTCCACCTTTGAGATAAACGTCGCCCCGCCAATACGGTCCACTGAGTCATCCACCCGGGGCAACGGGTAGGTGTCGGCCTTGGTAAGTGTATTGACCTTCCTAAAGTCAATGCAAAACCTGACCTTACCGTCAGGTTTGGGTTGAAGGGTAACAGGCGAACTCCACTGGCTATACGTCCTCTTAATCAGGCCGTGCTCCAACATATACTCCAACTCCTTCTCCACCAACTGCTGTTTCTGGGGATTCACTCTATATGGAGCCAGCTTAACTGGAGGACTCCCCCTCATCAATGTCATGTTGAATCAGGCTTGTTCTGCCTGGGACATTGTCAAAGACAGAAGGGTACCTTCCCAACCACCGAAGCATCTCCTGCTTCTGCACCTCTCCCAGGTGTTGCAACTTTTCTTCAAGGAGCAGCGCCTGTTCTGCTCCCAATGCTCCGCGGGGATTACAGGTTCTGAACCCATTACCTCGGTGGCCTCCTCTGCACGGCAGAAAAATAAAACTAAAGATGCCTCCTTCTTGGTAGAACTAAAACAACCCTCTGGGTTCTTTCTACGGAAATAGGGCTTCAGCATATTTACATGGCAAAGCTGAGCCCTCTTACGCCGATCAGGAGTGGCCACCAGGTAATCTAAATCCCCCACCTTCTTCTCAACCACATAAGGACCACAGTAACGGGCCGCAAGCGGCTGTCCTTGTAGAGGAAGCAACACCAACACCTCCTCCCCTGGTGCAAAAGTGCGATACTTGGCCTTCTGGTCGTAGTATCCCTTCATCTTTTTCTGGGCAGCTCCGAGATGGTGTTGAGCCACCTCCAGCGCGTTCACCAATCTTTCCCGAGACCTTAACACGCTCTTCAAGAGCGATTCGGGGCGGTCCGAGTGGGGAACACACCAGGCTTCCCGTATTAAATCCAACGAACCGCGCACCCGGTGCCCAAACACCAACTGATTGGGGGAAAACCCTAAGGACTCAGTAGGAGCTTCCCTCACAGCAAACAAAACATAGGGCACCGCTTCGTCCCAGTCCTTCTCTCGTTCCAAGCAGAACGCCCGGAGCATAGTTTTGAGCGTCTGATGGTGCCGCTCTAATGCTCCCTGCGACTGGGGATGATAAGCACTAGATAGAATGTGCTTAATCCCCCACTCGGTCAAAGTCTTTGCGAACAACTTTGAGGTGAAGTTGGTCCCTCGATCAGACTGAATCTCGGAAGGTAGATCAAAATGGGTAAAGAAGTTGATGAGAGCCTTAAGCACAACTCGTGCGTGGGTACTCCTCACCGGTATAGCATCTGGATACCGGGTCGTTACATCCATAATGGTCAACAAGTACTTATGACCGGCCATGGAAGTAGGGAGGGGCCCACCATGTCAATCAGGATCCGGGAAAAAGGAGGATCCACAGCGGGAATAGGGTGCAAGGGTGCAACAGGGGGATTTTGGTTGGGTTTGCCCACCATCTGACAGGTGTGACAACTCCTTAGGAACTCTGTAATCTCTCTGGCCATACCAGGCCACCAGAAATTGCTCCGCAGTCGGGCGAGAGTTTTGTGAACCCCGAGGTGTCCAGCCATAGGACCACAGGATCTGTCGGCAGGGACGGTACCGACACTTCCCTGGTTCTGTCCCGGGGCCTGAGGCGTGGTGTGGACTCATCCACCACTTCCTCATCGGCCAAAATAGGTGGACCCTCCAGGTGGGCCTCAACCGTCAAACAGTCACCAGACAAGGGAACAGCCTGTTCCCTGTCTCCGGTACACTCCGCACGGGTGGGAGTCTCCAACTCCCCCGCAGAGTTAGAAGTCTCCCCTCCCTCGGAGGTGACCCCCAACAAACTGTCTGACACACCAGGCTGGGGCCCGGACTGAGTACCGAGACCCACAGCCTCACAACCAGGAAACACCACCGCTTGGGTGCTTCCTCCGAGGTGCCCCGCAGAGTGAGGAATACCAGCACAAGACTCCTCTACCCTCAACACTCCTTCCTCACCCTCGGCGACAACCTCTACCGAGTCAGATGCTTCTATGGGTGGCTCTGCACCGCGGCAGTCAGCCCCCACACCTTGACTCACTGGAGAGCCCGGCTCTGGCTCATCCAGTTGACAAACACTGCTCTCGTTTAACGGTGACCCTGCTATGTCGCAGACAGCCCCTAGAGTAGCAGCCGGTTCCACCCGTCTAGCCTGAGACCGGGTGACAACCCCAACAACTTCCTCCTCACTGCCCCCCAACACCGGTGACCCTGCCTCTTTGCAGTCGGCCCCAGGAGCGGCAGCTTCTTCCTCACCACTGTTCTCCTCTTCTGGTAGCCCTGCTCTGTCGCAGTCGGCCCCAGGAGCAACAACCTGCATCACCCTCTCGGTCTGCGACCGGGTGACAACAGCAACAGGGTAGGGCACACTATGCTCCGAACCTCAGAAGCCTCACCTCCCGTAGGTGTGGACACCCAAACTCTTCCTCCTGCTAGGTCATTCCCTAGCAGGAAATCAACACCTGCCACAGGCAGTTGTTCCGCCACTGCCACTTGAGCCGAAGTGGTGATCAGTGGACACGACAGCTTCACCTCAGCTGTCACAAACTTCTCGACAGCGTTGAGGCCCCTACACAACACTGCCTTTGAAGAAGTCACCTTAGTCCCGGTGACATTTCGGCACACGGACTGTTGTGCGCCAGTGTCTCGCAAGACAGTGACAGGATACTCGCTCCCGTCAATTTCGACAGTGCCCCCACACAGAAATGGACGACACCAGTCCAACTCCGACTCAGCTGGAGTCACAGAAGCAACAACAGGGGGGGAAACAGGTGAAACCGCCTGAATCCCCTCCTCACAATCCAACACAGGCCCATCAAAAGCTTTATCTCCTTCGTGAACCTTAGGAGCGAGCAGCCTCTCCTCACGACCCTGGTCAGGCCACACCAGCAAGGCAACTGGTTTCTGGGGTGTCTTGGAGGGGCCCGCTGTTACAAGTTTGGGACATTGAGATCGAAAATGCCCCTTGGCATGGCAGTTATAGCACGTAGATTGTTTATCGTACTTTGGAGTACTAAAGGTCATCTTTCCTCCTGACCCTCCTTTTGACCCTGAAGGGCAGCGGGGGATTGAGACTTAACGAACCCGCTCTTATTGCCAAAGCCGTGACTTCGGGGAGGGGAACGTGGAGCACCAGAACCAGCACTATCACCGCCCCCTGGCCCTCGTGGTCCTCCCTCTTTGAATCCACCTCCAGCACGAGGCTCCGAGCGATGGGCTAACACATGGTCGTCAGCCCAGGTGGCAGCCTCCTTCAGCGTCTTAAAACGCTTCTCCCTGAGGAGAGGCACCAGTTTCTTATCAGCAGCATTTATAAACTGCTCCATCACCATCAACTCCTCCAGGTCGCGGAGAGTATTCACTCCCTCACTCATGATCCATCTCTTAAATGCCTGCTCTAAATGGCGGGGACACTCGAGGTAAGAATCTCCAGGTCTCTTCTTCCCACCTCGGAACCTTAAGCGATAGGCTTCGGGCCGCAGCTCGTAAGCCCTCAATATATCAGCCTTGAAGTCCTCGTAACTTTCTAAATCTTCAACCGACATATTGTCGTATGCCTCCAATGCCCTGCCTTTCAGCTTATTGGCCACAAGGCCAACTCATATTCCTTCTGGCCAACCAAACTCAGCCGCCTTCTTCTCAAACCTTCTGAACCATTCTGCAACCCTCTGCTCGTCAAAGTCAGGAATGAGCTGCAGACTCCTTACCATCTGGCGCTCAACTGAGTTCTCTCCTTCTCCTCCCTTATGAGTTGAGTTGGCCCCAAGTCTAGATCTTTCCCATTCAAGATCTCTATGCTTCTCCACCTCCAACCTTCTGACTTCTAGATCTAACCTTCTTTCTTCATTCCTCTCTTCAACTTCTAATCTTCTCGCTTCTATCTCCAACTTTCTCGCTTCGTTCGCAGCCTCCATCTCCAACCTTTTAAATTCGAGTTGGAATCTCCATTCCTCCGCCATTCCGACAGACTGGAGGTAGTCAGTAATACTGGCAGCTGGGCTCACTTTCCTTGAACCCATCACGTTCTCAAAAGAACCCACACGGCCCGTTGTATGCTGCAGGGGCTGTTCAGGCACTTCCTGAGCAAAATGCAATTGTCCTGTAGTACTATGCTCACTAACAGGACTAACAGGCCGATCTTCACCTAGGCATGGCTGTTCACTAACGCCACATACAGGGCTGGCTCGGGCCGAGCCATCCTCAAAGGAAGTAATTACATCACGGTTGTCTTCCATCGTTACAGTGTGTGTGGGCTCACACTAACAACACACTAACACTGCTTTCCTACTCACTGTAATTCTTTAGAATCCTGGCGAGGTAACCAATTTTGTTACGGTCACACCGTAACGGACACGGTTCTTATGCCCTAGTGCCGGGGGTCCACTTATGAACAACCCAGTCACAACCACATTACGGGCATGTACGAACTGTAGTGCTGATGTTTATACGTCCTTTTAATCCACCAAATGATAAGGAAAGTCGACTATCCCGTAGGATTAGTCACTCCGAGGGCCACACGCTGGTGGTTGGACAATAGGCTTTAAACAAGAAGTGCCTGGTTAAGGAACCTATGCACTCTTAGCCCCAAGCACCTACAGCCACCCCACCCCGTTAACGTTAAGAGGTCGCCAGTTCTTTTAACCCTCCAAAGAACAAGGAATCTCCCTTATGTAACCACCTTCTCCTCCTTACATTCTAAAGAGACTTACACTGAGCACAAGATTACAGTGCCTAGACAAGGAGCTATCGCTCCAACCAGAATAGCGCCCACAAGATGTCTTTCCATCCACTTCTGGTTGAATAATAACTCCTCTCGACTCTAATAACACCCTGCAAAGTAGCCTCCTGCGAGGGGACTCCGTACAGTGCGTTATATGAGTCGTAATTAATTAACAATAAGACGGGATTACTCCTCGTCTGTGTTATCAAACAAGAGGCCCCAGATGACAGGCTCTCTCTCTCTCTCTCTCTCTCTCTCTCTCTCTCTCTCTCTCTCTCTCTCTCTCTCTCTCTCTCTCTCTCTCTCTCTCACAATGAGGACAACGAAGACAACGCCGAAAAAAGCAAACAACGCCGACAAAGCAGACAACGCCGACAAACGCAGAAAACGCCGACAAAACGCAGACAACGCCGAAACTACTTCCCCGAAACTGAACAGTTTGACAAAATTCTAGGTGGAGTTCACCGCTAGCTAGGTGTTAATGATACTGTCACCACACTCGTCTCAGTGCTCTGGCTTGTAACCGTTTCCTCTACAGACAGGGCCTTACTGTCTAGCTACACAAATATACCCCTTATCTAATAGGCCAATCAGATAACCCACTCCCTTAAATATGAGGAGGTTACAGACAAAATAATGCCAATTTGTGGGGAGCTCAGAGCGCGAGGTGTTCTTGGTGACGGCTAGCGGGTAACTGAACTCCTCACGGCAACTCAGCTCCCAGTTACCCAGGCAGTGATGCCAAATCGCACCTAACATACATAGCCTAACATAGCCATACATAGGCCTAACATAGCCTAATAAGATGCTTTCTTTAACAAAATCACTACAGGCCATGGAGACGACGTAGGACAATAACAATCATACGAGAGGATGCAAAAATGAATTGTCTACAAGATAGGATACGTTGCAACACAAAGAAGAAAGAGGAAAAGTCAGGAAAATTAGGAGAATGAGAAGACCCGAAATTCAAGTAAAAGCCTAACCACAACTCGCTGGCAACTCTCTCTCTCTCTCTCACTCTCCCGCCACGCCTGGCTACGTGACCTTGAGATACACTTCCCGCGCATTTCCTCTCTCTACCTCCACGTCTGGTCTTGGCCACGTGATTTGCAAACAAAAGACGTAACACACAGACATGTCACATAGACACGTCTCCAACACTTCCCGTAGGGTGGGGCCCGCAACAATATATATATATATATATATATATATATATATATATATATATATATATATATATATATATATATATATATATATATATATATATATTTATATTTATATATATATATATATATATATATATATATATATATATATATATATATATATATATATATATATATACCAATATTTATATTTGGGGAGGCGGTGGTACAGTGGTCTAGTGCTCGGGTATGCGAGCATAGGATCCCGGGTTCGAATCCCCGTTATTCGCTGACCGCTTTTCATTATATGAAATCACTGCTGAGTGGCCAAAATCTACCCAAATTACTGCCATACTGTCCTTAGACGGGACGTACACTGTTTATATGCATCTGAGGCTGTAGTAGCCATTAGCCTCGTACGTTCTAAACATATTCAAGAGAGAAGGAAAACATTTGACGCTTCACTATAAAAAATTTGAAAACCTACCCCAAATAATGGGCAAGACAAGTCCATCTGTGCCTCAATAAGCCTACTGGTGCCAACGGTTACTGGTGTATATATATATATATATATATATATATATATATATATATATATATATATATATATATATATATATATATATATATATATATACATATTTGTTTTTACATTGGAAAGGTACTGTCTCAAGGAAAACAAAAACAAGTTAAAAGAAATCCTGCTTGACGCCAGACCCTGTAAAGAGGACAGTAGGAGAAATATAAATAATGGGAAGTCCAATTTTGTGTGAGAGTTGTCTTGACACTCCTTTTTTGAAAGAGTATAATTCATAAGCAGGTGGAAAAACATAAAAAGGAAGAGAGTTCCAGAGTTCTACAGTGTAAGGGATGAAAGAGTGAAGATACTGGTTAACTCTTGCATTAGGTAGATGGATAAAATAGGGATGAGAAGACGTAGAAAGTCTTGTGCAGCAAGGCCAAAGGGCGGGGGGGGGGGGGGGGGGGGAGAGCGAGGCATGCAGTTAGCAAGTTCAGAAAAGCAGTCAGCATGGAAATAGCGGTAGAAGATAGATAAAGATGCATCATTGCGTCGGTGACTTAAATAATCAAGATAGTCCGTTAGAGGAGGAGAGAAGATGAGACAAAAAGTTTTAGTCTCCTTCCTGTTTAGTATTGCTGTGTGATGTGATAAGTAAAACACATCTGACCAATTGTTGGCTTTAAACAACGCGAAAATATAGCAAGTATATGCAAATAGATACAATACATAATTAACATAACTGACTCTTATTATAGTTGATCCATTACGTATCATATTTCTATCATACTAAACATGTTATAAAAGTTACCAATACACACCTAGTAGAGATCAGAAGTTGTAAACGACTGAAGGAAAAGTCATTCCTTACCTCGATACATCAACTATCATAATACACTGAACCACCAAAACTGAAACACTAATCTATCTTAAACAAAACACCCGAAACTCAAACGAACTTAACAACTAATCCTACACTAACTACCTTTACAATTACCACACTGTCTGAATTGAACCCTCCAGACATGAGAGACATAGTCCATACATGGGCGGATAAGGCTTCTGTACAGAATAAGCAGCTGAGAAAACAAGAAAAATGGACGCAGCCGTAATACGACACCTAACTTCTTGGAAGCTGATTTAACAAACGTATAGATATGAAATTACCGGTTTAGATATTTAATAAAGGATAGACCGAGTGTGTTTAATGTTGTGGAGAGGAGAAGTTGAGTGTCAATGAAGAAGAGGGGATAGTTATCTGGAAATTTATGTCAAGAAGAGATGAAACTGCGTAATATCTACTTCCAAAATAACTTCACAGGTACCCCCCAATGACATTGAAACAGGGATTTACTCCACAGACTACCTACAAGTTTGGCGCTCCATTCCCCATTCGTAATGACGACATCCAACTGCATGACGTGGAAAGGATAGGCAAAATTCATGAAATAGTTCACGACGCCATTACCCATGGTTACGTAGAGGACGAACAGGGAAACAAAACTAACATCGAAAACGACCATGGCATTGACTTCATCGGTGACATCATCCAGTCAACTCTCTACAGACCCAACCGCATGTATTACAGGAATCTCACAGGCTTACACCATGCTCGACCATCAGACCGATCCTAATAACCAGTATGATACTCCCCCTAGTGTCCTCGCCCACTTGGAGACACTTCCAAGCGATCCCGCTGCTTGGAGGCTCCACAAGCGAATTGACAACATATTCAGGGAGCACATTGACTCTCTTCCTCCTTATACCAAGGAACAGCTTGAATTCACAGAAATATCTGTCGAGAACGTCCAGATACAAGGAAATCTTGAAACCTACTTTGAGGAGTACAAGTACGACCTGATTTACTGATTCAACGACAACACGACTCAAACTGAATTTTACGGCATCTACGCCACTATACCCCTACTAAACCACAAGGAATTCACCTACAAGATCAACGTGAAGAATAACAACGGCACCCCTAAAAAATCTGTTATTCGCATCCTTGCTATGCCCTACCGCGACGGTAATGGCGCTATCATCCCCTTCGACGAGGCTCGCTGGCTTGCCATCGAGATGGACCTCTTCGATTAGACTTGTATGTTTAAATTGAAATCGGAGTATGTATCCGATATTTTTTCCAATATCATTCATATAATGACATTAAAAAACAGGGTTTCAATATTTTAAGTGCCATTTTCCATAAGTAGTTTCTATTATGCTAGTAATATATCTTTTTTTCTTCACCACAGTGACGAAGGGAAACAACGAAATCATCCGCAAGAGTTCAGAGGCCTCCATCACTGTGCCTGACTTTCTCACTTACAGGACCCTTGTTGAGATGACCGAGGATCATCAGAGTCTGGAAAGGTTCGAGAGCGCCACTGACATCCCCAACAGGCTTCTCTTACCAAAGGGTAACGAGAAGGGTACGGAGTTCAGGCTGGTGGTTGCCGTCACCAACGCTGAAGAGGACATCAACGATGAGAGCATCATTACCATGAAAAAATACCATCATTTTGGCGTTAGTGACGTCCAATCAGACAGGAGGCCTTTCGGTTATGCTCTCGACCATCGCGTCCCTGATGAACACATTGTCAACGAGGTGTCAAGTATCAAGGAGACCATGGTCAAGGTCTACAACCACGATGTCTTGATCCGCCTGCCTCATTACGAAATGAAACGTATTTCCTCATATAGAAAAAAAAAATACAAAGATAATTATTATTATTGGCTTTCGTGATATTTTTTATTATGAAGTTGACTTTATTAACGATTTTTTTCATACACCTTCCTCAATTCCATGTTATGTAGTAACTAAATTGAATTAATTAATAGATCATTTCATGTATGTTTTTATGAACACAACATAATACATTTGAAAATATCCAAATGAAGCGATGGAGTCATATCTGTTACCTTGATATTTGACGATAAAATTACATTAACTGCGAATTATGGCCAGAAGACGTGATAGTAGATAAATACTTTAATAGAAACAGTAAGAGGGTATAAACAGTTATACATATTTATTTTTTTTCTTTCTTCTTTTACGGGTATGGATGTTAAAGTCTGCACATATAATTGTTGTTCCTTAAAGAAGAATATTGATGTAATTCGCACCTTAACTTCTTTTAAATATGATTTTATTTTTCTTCAGGAAACTTTTATATTAGAGGATAGACTTGGTGACATAGATTTTATCAGTGAAGACTATGAGGGTGTAAGTGTGCCAGCTACTTACTCTGAAAAGACTCTTTTGTCCAATGCAGGGAGGTATGAAGGTGGACTGGCTTGTATATGGAAAAAGGATTTGCCATTTGAGATAAAGGTGTTCATTCTTGATAAGGATTACATTGCCTTACAGTTGTCAGTGGGTGACTTGAGGATTTTGTTAATTAATGTGTATATGAGGAATGTAACTTGGGAGGGGAAGACATTTGATGAATATCTACAAGGGCTACATGCTTTGGAATATGTTTTAATTAATCATGATTGCATATTTTACACTTAGAGAAACTGTAACACCATATATAAAGGGTTATGGAAAGGCATTTGCTGCTTTTATAGATCTCTCTAAGGCTTTTGACAGGATAAATCATAATATATTAGGTAACATGTTATTAGAGAGAGGTATTCCTCCTGATATTGTATTTACTCTCATGACTTATCTGAGGAATCAAAAGGCAAGAATTGTATGGAATAAGCAAAATGGTAATCATCACTATATCAATTCGGGTGTACGGCAAGGAGGAATTCTGTCTCCGATTCTTTTTAAATTATATGTTGATGATGTAATTAAAACCATTTCCAGTATGAATGTTGGATGCAGATTGGGTACACTGAGAATTAATATAATTGCATATGCTGATGATATTGTAATTTTGTCGGACAATCGCAGTAATCTGGAATGTTTATTGGAAATGTTTGAGAACAAAGTACAAGCCATAAGATTGAGTATTAATGCTTCAAAGACAAAATGCATTATTTTCCACAGAAAGGCTAAATCTGCAGGAAGTGATACTATCAGTTTTATAAGACAGTTCGAAATAGTAAATTGCCATAAATATTTAGGCTATTGGGTGACCCATAATTTTTGTGATAAAAAGATGTTGAAATTAGGCTAAATACTTTTTATAGTAAGTTTAATTCTGTGTACAGAAATCTCAAAGGTCTTAATACTGATACGATGCTGTACTTGTTTAAGGCTTGTTGTGTACCTGATTATGGGTTACAGCTGTGGGACAATGAAACTGTCTTTTCTAGTCATATTTCTAAAACATTTGAAACTGCATATGCAAAGGCCATGAAAAGGATCATAAGATGTCCTGTTCATGCCAGTAACCATGATGTAGCTAATCAGTGTAATTTACTTTTATTAAAACACCATACAGCTTTAATCCAAACTAGATATTTTAAGTCTGTTTTTAGAAAGAATTCTGCCTTATTTACTCTCAATAAGAATTTATTTTTAAATGGATATTGTTTTAGATCATTTTTAAAGTTTTTAAAAATGACATATCAAATAGATGTTTTAGATTATACTATTGATATTATTTTAGCAAGAATTTTTTGGGTGCAAATTCATGAACCTAGTAGAGGATCATATATATGTGTTTAGACTTAGACATAGTTAGACTGATTTTTAGGCTATAATATGTAATATATATATTGCTGTATATTATGAAATAAAGATTGATTGATTGATTGATTGACTACTACTACTACTACTACTACTACTACTACTACTACTACTACTACTACTACTAGTACTACTACTACTACTACTGCTACTACTACTACTACTACTTCTACTACTACTACTACTACTTTTTCTACTACTACTACTACTACTACTACTACTATAAATACCTCCACCCGTTGTTTATTTACTACTACTACTACTACTACTACTACTACTACTACTACTACTTCTACTACTATTACTACTATTACTACTACTACTATTACTACTACTACTGCTACTACTACTACTACTACTACTACTACTACTACCACTACTACTACTACTACTACTACTACTATTATTACTACTACTACTACTACTACTACTACTACTACTACTACTACTACTACTACTTCTACTACTACTACTACTATTTCTACTTCTACTAATACTAATACTATACTACTACTACTACTGTTACTACTACTATTACTACTATTACTTCTTCCACTAATACTAATACTATTACAACTACTACTACTACTACTTCCAGCGTTACTGAGGTTTCCAGCACTGGGGGATGACGAGAGGGCCCTGCTCGAACTTCCACCAAGACTGGGCGGGATGGGCATCACCTCTCCTGAGAGGTTGGCAACTAGGGAGCACCTCAACTCCATCAACCTAGCCAGGTCCCTCACAGTAAAGATAGTTGCTCAGGACGCACACGGGGAAATAGACCAAAATGCGATCGCTGAGCAAGGGAAGCAAATTTCCCTAGACAGGCAACAAGAGCAGAAGACCAGCCTTGAACGCCTGAAGACCATCGTGCCTGCCGCGACTGTGCGAAAAATCCATATTGCACAAGAGACGGGAGTGTCTAACTGGCTAATGTCACTGCCAATCAGAGCAAGAGGCTTCAACCTCAACAAACAAGAATTTGTCGACGCCGTTGCTTTGAGGTATAGCTGGCCAGTTGAAGGACTCCCCAACATCTGTGCATGTGGTTCCCCCAACAACATCGACCACACCATGACCTGCAAGAAGGGGGGATTCGTGTGCATCAGGCATGATGAGGTGAGGGACCTGACAGCCAACATGCTCAGGGAGGTGTGCCATGACGTCGCCACCGAGCCGACTCTTCTGCCACTTGGAGGAGAAAACCTGCGGTTGAGGTCGGCAAACATCTCCGATGAAGCTCGAGTTGACGTCAGTGCTCGGGGGTTTTGGACGAGGGGGCAGAGAGCCTTCTTCGACGTCCGGATCTTCGACCCGACGGCAGCATGTTACCGCGAGCTCTCTCTGGAGGCTGCCCACCGTAAGAATGAGCAGGAGAAGACGAGAACCTATGGCGAAAGGATTCAACACGTCGACCACGGCACCTTCATGCCTCTGGTCTTCACCACGTCCGGCGGGATAGGCTCCAAGGCTAAGTGCTTCTACTCAAGACTAGCCGATTTCATGGCAGAAAAGAAGCACCAGCCAAGGAGCCATGTTGTCGCCTGGATGAGGTGCCGCCTCTCATTCTCCCTTCTCAGGTCTTCCCTCCTGTGTCTCCGGGGTACCAGGCACGCCACTCCCTCCACCACGGACATAAGTGTCCTTGATTGCGAAGCCACAGTGGTAAAGAGTAGAATAGGGGTGGGTAGGTTAGGGGATTAAATAAGGATGTAAATATAGGGGTAGATGGATATGGTTAGGGGTTAGAATATTATGGTTGGATGCCACAGCCATTAGCGACCAGAGTTGGGGCTAATGACCTCCAATTTGTGGAGCCAATGCAAATAAAAAGGGTGGAGGTATCTTTAAATGTAGTAGTAGTTGTACTACTACTAGTACTATCACTACTACTGCTACTACTGCTATTACTATTACTACTACTACTACTATTTATTCTACCACTACTACTACTACTACTACTACTACTTCTACTACTACTACTAC